>JASDQU010393752.1:0-10908 GCA_032191745.1 Picea mariana | reverse complement strand
AAGGCGTTGAGTACTTATTCTAAGGTTTTTCTATGCTATATTAATATTTGGTTCTTAACAGTATGCAAAACTATAACACTCAGTTTGCACCTTGGGTCTCTAACCATTTTTCTATTGATATGCCTTCCCCCTTGCATCCCTCTCCCTGGCCCACATATATGAATCCTAGCATTGGGCCCGGGGCACCATGGCTCCAATGACTACTTATTCATTTGATATGAGTCATGTCCCCGTGGGAGGATGGAACCTTCCTCCCTATTGATCCAATACTAGCTATTCTCTTTCATGAGACAGTACTCATATGGGTTCCTATCCCAGTTATTACCCCTCGCCCATGTATCTTTCGTCCACCATGCTAGTCCCTTCGAACACTTTTTCCATGACAGGTCCTCAAGTACCCCCAGGTCTTCCATGTGGGGAGAATCAATTCTATAATTTGGGCTACCCTCTTTATGGGACCCCTTCACAAGGGGGAAACATATACCCTCACTCAAATAATCCTTATCCAACCTCATTCTCTCCACAGATCCCAGTGACGATGCCCATCCAAACCTCATTGGACAACTTTGGAGTGAACCAACACCTTTTTGGGCTAGGGCAACAGGTACACCAAGATCCTGCCTGGGTTGCAATTTTTCAAAATCAGTCTTTCCCCGGACTATGGACTCAAATGCCACCATCAATTGCCAGCCCAGTCACTTTCAGTCATACTAGTGCTCCATCTCCAACCTCTACCAGTCATGTCGGAGATGGGTCGACATATTCTACCAAGTACGTCAAGAACTTTCACCCAACCTATACCAATTATGCCGGGGGCACCGTTCTTTTTTCCCGAAATCATAGCCATGTCAAATCTCCTACCTCTGTTCATCATATGGGAGATGACTCTGTTTCCCCTGCTAGTTACATCGAGAAGCCCTGATGCCTCAGATGTAAGCCTAAATTATTTTGCAGGACTTGCAAAGCAAGTCACCATACTCGTTTTTGTTTGATTACTATCGAGATCCATGGCATCTATGGTTTCTCTTCACATCACTTCTCCCTTGATCGTCTCGATGGTTCAACTGATGCAATATTCTCCTGACCTCACCCCCTTTGTTAAGGGTGAAGCATCTCTTTCCCCTATTACTACACACCCTCTTCAACCTATAATTGAAGAAGTGGCCACACCAGTGCAATATTTGGTCAACCCTACTCTCCCTGAAGGGAATGAAACACCTTTCAGCCATGTCATCAACATCCCACACCCTCCCCCTTCTGAATGAGAGAGGTTTATTCTTTCCCCAAATGCTCTCCCTCCAAGTCCTGATGAGGTTCCTTTTGATTGGGATGACCTGATGGGACATCCCATTCCCCCACCTATGTCTTTTCCATTAAGAAACATTATTTGAACCATCATGGAGACTGTATCCTCCGTTAGCACATTCTCCTCCTTGACTTGGAAAGCCTTGGGTTTTCCCAAGCTATTGTCAGTTATCCGCAGGATACTGAATTTCAAGAGAAGGTCGGGACGAGAGCCTTGGCCTCCCCCTTTACATGTTGATTAAACTCCAAAACATGAGTCTTAGTTAAGCTCTTTTCCAACTCGTTACTAAAAATTGAAAAGATCACCGAGTGATTTGTCCCTTTCACACTCTTTAAAATTGGATTTGAAAGATCATGAGTCTTACTTAAGATCTTTTCTGACTCAGTATCAAAAATGGAAAAGATCGCCGAGTGAACTTGTATTCTTCACACTCGTAAATTGGATTTGAAAAGACGTCTATTTGGCACAATTTTACCCCTTTTTCACACCAAGTAGACTAAAAGATATAAAAAAGGACATTTTTTGGCATTAAATTGTGATTGCATCTCATTCCCTTGCTTGCAATATTGAACCTTTAGCCGATTCTCTCTTTGCGTTATAAACCATGGCCCAACCAGTTTGCATCCTCAACCAAGAAAATCCTTGTCTATATCCTTTGCAATTTGACACCCTATACCCTGGAGGGAACATCACCCTGAGTGTCCATCTCTTGCATGAATTTCCTTGCATTGAGCATAGGTATGTTCCACTGTTGGAACTAGTTTTTCTTACTTGTGACCCGTGTTCCCTCCTCTATATCATATAATTCAATTGGTATGAAAAAACAAAAAAAGATGTGCGGGAAGGGAGTACTATATTGTAATTGGGAGCAGTTGTGTCGCCTTTGAACAGAGAAAAAAGTTATTGAGTCATTGCATCATCATAATTTTGGGTTTAGCATGGCCTTAGGAAGCTGATCTCATTACAAAATTTTCTCTATTGACTGGTTAATCTTCCAGCCACTATATAGAACATTATGGATGCCTCCTGCATCTAATTGTCAAATCATTAAGTCTATGTCGCCAAAGTCCACAGTATGTCTCATGCTCTTATTCAAAGGAAGTCTATCAACCTGTGTCGGCCACTCCTTAGAAATATTGACTTCGCATGTCATCCATACCCTCAATTTGTCTCAGAATCACATGATACTTTGGTCTTATGATGCACCTTGGCCCTACTTTAATCATTAGTAGGTCACCTTGAACCTAGCAATCGACATTTCATCATGGGTTGTTGACTAGGTGGATTCCCTTGTGTTCAACGACAAGACATCTATTCACACTTTGGGATTCATGTAGTGTCTTGGATACCATTAGCCTTATTGGTAGTTTCCTCACCTTTGTCAGCAGTTTTCATCATTGGCTGCTATTCAAAGGGCCTTTTTCATATACCACTTACATTTGGCACACAAGAAAGATGCACAGGGTCATTGGTTCGTGAACATGTTCTTCGTCCGATCTCCACCAAATCATGAAGCTCCTGCTCTGTTCCTCGTGCTAACTGATAAGAGATGGATTAATGATCTCCTTTAAGTGGGTATCTTTCCATCGACTTCAGCTCATATATTCTGGATACGAGACTTAGATTTTTTTGAGTACCTTGAGTTTTGCAGTCATTAGTGGTAGGATCTCTCGCCATTGACAGATGGGAATACATCAATGTCCCTTGATCAATGGATCTATCAAATGTTCGACACCAACTCCTTTATTCACATTTGTATAGATGTACTCGGTGCCTTGATACCTACTTTCATCATTGGTAGGTTGTCTCACATTTGTTAACGGTATACCTTAATGACCGGTAATCAAACGATGTCTCATCGTGTTCGAACTCAACTCATGTATTCACATGATGTAGACTTGCATCGTTGGCGGATTGTATTGAAGAATTGAAGACATCACTTTGTAGACACAAATTTCCTGAGTTGTTTCTTCCATTTCATCGAACCAGTACCTATTTGACTTCAGCGATCATGGGAGATTAGATTGCACTCCTTGGTATATAGATATCTTCATATTGATTTTGAGACTGGTTTCACTGGGCCTTGTTCATGACTATGACAACTATTGGCATGTAACCACATTTATATTTGCCTACTCATGGCCATGAACACTTGTTGGTATATTTTCCACATGGATCTCCATTGTATTTTTGGCAGCCATGTATGCAAAGTCAGTACATAATGCAATGAGCAATTGAGTTCATCCAGCTGGTTCTCTACCACTCCACTTTTGGGTTATTTATAATGTATTTTTGCCATCACAGATACTCCTCTGATCTCACACATTAGGGGGCATCTGTTATAGAAAGATTTTCCTCACCATTGTTATCTTTCACAGAGAGCCTTTTTCCATTTCCCTATGCAGACTTATCAACCCCTTTTTGATAAATCCAGAGCCAAAAATATATATTTTTCCACATATACGCTCCCTAACTTTTTTGCAAGATGTGTATATGCTTGATGCTCCACTACATCTCACGTATATTGGGATTTGTGCCAGAAAATACAAAATGAGGTCGTGTTTCCATGTCACGATAGAAGTTTTCTGATCTTTGGCCTTCCATATACTGGAAACGTTTCGACTCGGCCCTTCAGTTGCATTCTGGAGGCTATAAGAGAACAATTTATAGCTATGGAAAAAGGAGAGTGAAAGCACTCAACTTTGAGAGAAAAGTTACTCTGGAGAAATTACTTCATATTGAGTCTGTATCCGTTTGTCCCTCAAGTCTGAACACAGTGTTCAACCCCCAAGCTCTTCCCTTGTTGTCAAGAGGATCTCATTCTCTCTTTGCTATGAGCTTGCATTTGGTGGAGGATTGAAGTGATGGAGACCCAATTGGAAGGAACTTTGTTTCGAACCGTGCCGACACAGAAGTCTGTAATGTTGATACTTATGTTGATCAATTATTAATAGAAATACTCCTTTCCTGTCCTATTGTTATCTTGTAAATATATGATTATTATCCATGGGCATGTTTGTAATGTTTATTAATGGATTGTGCTATTTGATGTGCTAACTCATTTAATATATTGTCACTATATACTTGCATCTCTTGTTTGTTGAGAAATTCCCGTAGGTGTAAGGTTTTGGGTCAAAGTGCTCAACAATGGAATGACATCAAATGATTGGATCGAGGTAGGCTTCTTCCTCATATTGCACATTAGTTTATATAGCACATGTTGGAATTGAGTTGATTTCTGCAGTCATACCTATCTGTTGTGGTTTACCCTTGGCCATAGAGAGTTTTTCCCTTGTAACACCCTCTAGAGAATTTGTTGAATAAGGATGAAACTTTTCACTGGACTCATAAGTTTGATCAAGCCTTCCACATCCCGAAAGAGAAGTTGAGTAGTGCTCATATTTTGACATATCTAGATTGGAAAGTTGAATTTCATATTCGTATTGATGCTTCTAGTACTTCTTTGGGAGTTGTTCTTGTGCAACCTAATGAAGGTAATTTGGATTACATTTTATATTTTTCAAGTAGAAAGATTTCTCAAGTCAAGCAAAACTACACAACTACAAAGAGAGAAGGTTTATCCATGGTATATTCCTTCCAAAAATTCATACATTACTTGGTGGGGGGGAATTTCAAGTTATTTATTGATCACTCATCCTTGAATCATTTGGTTAATAATCATGTATTAGAAGGAATCATTTGCAAATGGATTTTACTATTTCAAGAATTTTCTTTTGAAGTTGTTGTAAAACCTGGAAATCTAAATGTTGGTCCTGATCATTTGTCTCGGTTGGAATTGATTGAAACTAGTTGAGCTTTCATTGACTAGCTCCCAGATCCTAATATTTTCAAGATTGAATTTTTTCTAGAATATGTTTCTAACATTACATTGTTCTTGACTACTGGTGCTTTCCCTGATGATTACTCTTCAACATAAAAAATACATTTGGTGGTTTGTGCAAAAAATTATGATTAATTGCAGGTCAACTATACAAGTTGGTATTAGATAATATTCTTAATAGGTGTGTATTGGATCATGAGACACTTGAAATTTTATGGGAATGTCATAGTGGAGTTGTGGGAGGTCATGTAGGAAGAAAGGCTATTGCGCAAAAGGTTCTTCAAGTAGGATTATGGTGGCCCACAATTTTTAAATATGCTAAAGAGTACACCAAAGGATGTGATAGATGTTAGTTGGTTGGTAAACCATCTCATAGAGATGAGTTGTCTTTACATAATGTTTAGGCATTACATGCATTTGAGAAATGGGATGTTGATTTTATACGTCCCATTAATCCACTAGAAAAACATTCTAAGGAAAGATATATGATCACCACAATGGATTATTTGGCTCGCTAGGTGGAAGATAAACTCGTTAAGGATTTTTCCATAGATACAACAACCAGATTCGTCTTTGAAAACATTATCAGTCAATTTGAGTGTCCTACAAGTTTAACCAATGATCAAGGTGATCATTTTATCTGGAAGACAACTATCACTCTCACTTGAGAGTTTTTTATTTTGAATCCCAAGAGTATCCCTTATCATCGACAAATTAATGGAATTGTGGAATCCTTTAATATTATTCTGGAGAAGGGATTGACCAAAATTTGTTTCACCACCTGAGATGATGGGTATGAGAGAGTTCCAACTTTTCTTTGGGCATATAGAAATACAATTGATAAGTTGCACAAGTATACCCCATTTTAGTTGTTTTATGGGAGAGAAGTAGTAGTACCAACATAAAATATCACTCCTAGTTTGTACATTGCACACATAACTGAAATGACAAATGATGATTTTGTTGTGCAACAAGTTGCAAAACTGCTAGAATTGGAGGAAGCAATATTTTTAGAAGATTTTCATCAAACTGTGGAGATGGAAAGACAAAAATCTTGGCATGAAAAGAATATCAAAACCAAGACTTTTGTATAAGGTGATGTAGTGTTTCTATATGATAGTAAGTATAATAAACATCCATGAAAGCTACAAATTCCTTGGCTTCGACCATTTATAGTTGCAACAATTCAAGAGTAAGGAGATATTAAAATGACTCAAGTTTATGGTATTCTTCACCTAGGATGGGTGAATGGCACATGCTTGAAGCCTTATATTTCTTCTCATTGATGAAATACTCACATCACTCATGTCATAAGGAGTGAATAAAGTAGGTAGGTATAGCATGTTTCTATTTTTTCTAGTAAAGTAGTGATGCGTCCATATATCACTTGGTCCTAGAGTATAATTGTCTTTGTCAACTAGTTATGTCATAGTCGTATCATTCTGGTTGGGCAGGTTGTGTCGAATCTTTCCTGAATTTAGTAATTTTTTTTGTTAAATTCAATGTCGTGCTCCTTTTCACATTGTCGATTAAATGCAGTCACTAATTTCCTATCGCCATCATTTCCCTATCAACAAAATTTATTAATGTTAGAAATTTTACTAGTACTTTTTTGTTAGCCACCGACTAGTTAGTCATTTTCCTGTGTGTAATCCCATGCCAAATTTGTATTTTTACTTGTTCCCTTTATTTCTTGAATCACCAGTTAGATTTTGCTGCATGCATTAGTCATGTCTATTCTTAATATTTATTAGCTACACAATTTCCCATTAATGATAGTCTTAAGTGTTGGTCACACATCCCATCTCCACTTTGGTCTATAAACTAATGGTGTTCCCTATTTAATTCATTGTGTGTTATATTTGAAGTTGTTTTCATTCTCAAATCCATATCCTAATGAGATTTTTGTGAGTATGCATCTATGTTTTCGTCCTTTAATTATATGTGTATACTAGAGATTAGTTGTAGTCATGGGTCATGCCACTACTTCTCAGGGAACACTTCCAAAGGTTTAAATTCCCTTCAAAATTCATGATCCCTGGGTTAATATTTTAGGATATTTACAGGGAAAGGTTGAGCAAGCACGACTCATTGACATCGAATTTTCAGATGGGGACTTGTTTCCCCAAATGAAGGTCAACGTATATATGGATTATTTTCCCTACCCTCTGGAGAGTTGGAAATGCAATATAAGACTGCTTACATGATTCTTAGGGAGTCAACTTTGATGAACTTGTGGGATTTACCCTTCTTTGGTACAACTAGAGAAATTGTGTATTGCACTAAGCTTTTAATCATTCATGTGCACAATGGTTCCCTATGGCTTAAAAATGAATATCTGATTCACATCGATGACATCCATCAGTTGAATTTATTATCGATGGAGGGGGAGGATGTTACAAAAGGCTTCCAAGGATAAGGGAAGCATGGCCGAAAAAAGTGAGAGATCAACTTATATGAAAAATTTGGTAGTAAGCGTGGAGATCATGGAGTTGTCATTGATTCAATTACCCATGAGCAATTTCACTGCCCATGTTTTCTGATTGTGGGAAAATTTATGAAGAATTATTCCAAAGTAAAGTGCACATTGGATAGTATGTTGATTACTACTTTCTATGTGTAGGGGGCACAACTCAATTGGTGCAATTTCTTGATGAACAAGATGTTGCAGGAATGTGTGTACATGCATGAGAAGGGGGGGTATTTTTTCTTTGGGTAACTCCAAGTTTCATTTGTTATGTGGAAGTGAGGCCACCACATGAACGTGAGTTAGAATTGACTCCAAACATCAGAATTGGTATGATATTTGAGGCTTGAAAAGCCAAAACAGATGCCCCAAATATCTCATTCATCAATGCCACTTTTCTAGAGTGGTACAATGATTTGATCAATTCTACATTGTGCATGAGGACTCTGCGGGAGATTCTCAACCAGCACACTAGCAAGATATGGTTTGGGATGAACATGGATCACACCTTTGTTTGGCTAAGGGATGCAGATGCAGAGAAGTTTCATAATCTTCTGCTACCTTATTATATGAATGAAGAAGCCTTGGTAAAGGGAGTTTTCTCATGGCCAATTGTGAAGATAATTCAAAAGGCCTCTGGGATATCCTACCAAATGGAACCAATTTCACAGAGATAAGTTCTAGTGAATACAAATGTTCCTAGTTCCAGTACAACATCAAATAGACAATGCACACTTCCTGATTCAGATTCAGACACTGAGAAAGAGACGTTACCCAAATTATCTCTCGTTCTTCCAAAATTTCCATCAATTCATTATAGCATTGTCTTTACAGGTAAGGATTTCAAAGAGGCATTTGAATTTTCTTTTCCAAATCCATCAAATAAAATATGCACCAGTTCACCATCTTCATCCACTAGTCACCCCATTTCCATTGATGTAGTTCCTATCACCTCACTTCCACCAAAAACACAAGGTCCCACCTCTTCACGATCCACTATCCATTTTATCACCATCATTGATGACCTTGTCATCATTTTGTATGAAATTAATCCCACCCTGATTTATGAAGAAACCATTCCACATGACACTACCTCTGTTGTGAATTTCCATCTCGTCATTTCACCATCCCATAACTATCCAAGAATGAGTATTTTGATTCATTAAATACAATCGGAAGAAGTGTTTCCAATGTTCCTTTCCCCTTGCCCCATGTTACACAAGTAAATGTCCCTCTTACCATGCCTCATCTTCCACAACCCCATCCTCAAGAAACTATCCTCAATATTGAGACAATGAAATGTATAGAAGAGAAGTTTCAATCGATTATGGATCATTCACATAACCCTATGAATATACAAGAAAAATCCACTTCAACCCATAACACAAGATCTCTCTAGGATCAGGTTGAGCCCTTATTGCATCATCCTCAAAAGTATTTTTCCATCTTACAAATTTGTTTAGAGCACACAAAGGTTGTTTCCTTGCTTCCCCATGATGTTCAATAAAGAATTTATCGTAGCTTCCAGGATACCTCTCTTGATCCTGATAATGCCTACACCCGTAGATACTCTAAAATACTGATTACAAGTGGCCAACCACTTGCTTCAAGGATACCTGTGGATTATTCCATCACTAGTGAATATTTTTAGCCTAGTCCACCCCATAGTTGTTTAGTTTCATGCGCTCCTTGACTTCCCAGATCGAGGAATGTATTGTTTGCATAGAAAAATATAATGAGTTAACACAACAAACCCAACAGTTGTGTCGGGACTTAGAAACAATATTAGATGATTGGGATCAACAACATGATTTATGGTTGAAGGATGAAACAACATTGGATGTTGTATTTGGGAAATTGGTGGAAGGTTGACCTACATTTCAATAGATTTATCTTTATCATCAAGATGATTTTATTCATATTGTGTTAGTGCAACATATTCAACTTCTTATTGGAGCCTGGTCCTAATTGGTAGAGAAGATAGATAACTTACAAAAACAAATGGATGTCATTCAAATGAAAAAGGAGTATCTCAAGGCCATGCTACAAAATATCATGCAAGTGGTTGTGGAAGGGGATGTTGTTTATTCCCCCCTTCATGAAAATACTGGGGAGTTTCATAAGATTTTTACTATGGTCAATGACTAGGTTGGTCTACTAGAGGGACAAAATAATATAATTGAAGAGTTAAGAGTTTAGATTCATAAGATGAATGTGGAGGAATAAGCCATCATAGATCCAATTGTGCAAAATGATAAGTTTACTGAAATTCAAGAAGTTGTTAATCGACTTGATGCATTGTTTGAAGCTTCTCAGAGTGAGAAGAATGAGCTATGCAAGTTCAAGCCTATCATCCAGACTAGATATGTCTATATGTTCCAATTGAATTCTCTCGCTGATATAGAATGGAAAACTTTTCATGTCGCTAAACCTAAAACATTAGATATCACTACAACTCAAGAATTCATTTTTGGTGCATTTGTACTGGTACAAAAATGGCAAGACCACTTGGATAATTATGCAAATTTTCACCAACAATCCCTCTATATTGTCCTCGAGTTGGGCCCTTCATTTGAAATAGGCCTTGGTAATGAATTTGAAGTTTGACTTGAGGTTAGTCAATAGTTGTGGTCAGGGCATATTAGTCCCTATTTTTTATATGAAGCGCTAAGGATAAGAAAGAGGAAGAGGAATCGAAATGTGCTATTCAATCTCTATAATCTTATAAATTAGTGGAAAATACAATATAGTGGGTGAACAAAGGAAATACCCAGAGTAGAAAAAGGTGTATTTGATTTAGTCAATCAACTTTGTTGAAGGATTTCAAGTATAAATGAAATGAAAATGTAAAGGAAAAGGGTTACAACTATTAGATATTGATCATTGTTACTAGTGTTTCTTGACACAGTTAGTTTTTGGTACTATTTATGTTGTTGTTATGGTTCGGGTCTGGGTTCTTGATGTCATTATTGTGGATCTCATTGTTGAATCCACCCCTGAATTTCTATTGAGTTCTACTTGTTGACACTGAGAGGGGGGTGAATCAGTGTCAAGTACAATTTAAAACATTTTTCAACTTATACTTAAACCATTCAACTATATCCAATGAGAAATGAACAATAGTATAAGATTTAAACCAATACACCACAATACACCATACATAATATATGAGAAATAATCAATAGTTATTGTTCAAGGGAAGTAATGATTTCCAAAGGTAGCTACAACTTCCAAATTTAAAGGGAGGGATAAACCTCCAAGAGGAGGATACAATCCTCTAATATCAAGATAGGG
>JASDQU010393748.1:0-10905 GCA_032191745.1 Picea mariana | reverse complement strand
CACTCTTCTAGGCATAAGGGTATATATAAGGCCTGATGTTAGGAGGAACACTCCCAGGAAGTGAATAGCATGACCATTATCGCAAGTGGGTGGAAGACCTATGGGAATATCTTCAAATACTTTGGAATTATTATCAATGATCCCTTGGATATCTAGGGGAATAAATGGATTAGATGTTTTAACATCTACTGAGCATAGTTGTACAATTACACCCTGATGCCCATTTTTCAATAATTTTGTCATGCCATTATAGCTTAACACCTTACTAGGTTTCCCTGTGATACCCATTAACTCAAATTCCTTTCCTTCCATTGAAAATTTCATGAAAAGTTATTGAAAATTAAAATCCATTGTTCCCAATGATTGTAACCATTGGACCTCTAGTAAACCATCAACACCATCCATGGGTATAGCAATCATTGGACTATTCATTACATATTCCCCCATAGTAAGATTGATTTTATGGAAACTTCCAGAGCAATTGATAGTTCATCCATTTGCAATAATTACTTGAAACTCACGAGTTGGATTTATAAATCAATTGAGAGCTTTGGATAATTTACAGTGAATGAAATTATGAGTACTACCAAAATCAATTAGCACTATTACCTTTTTCTTGTTGATATGTCCTTAAATCTTGAGGGTTTGAGGAGTGATAATTCCAGCCAATGCATGGCATGATATGATGGGAGTCGTCTCTTTAGAAGAAATATCTTCTACATCTTCATATTGAGATGGTTCTTTTCTTTTTCTTGTTCCTTTTCACAATCTATGTAGAATAATTTCTTCTCACCATACTTATGTCCCTTACTGTACTTGATTTCACAATTAAAGAATAAACCTTTTGCTTTTCTTTCCTCCAATTATTGAGGTGTCAACCTTGTAGGTTAAGGTGGTTTAGAAGAAGGAACAATATTCTCTTGATAGATGTTAGGGGTGGTTGTTCTAGTATCCATAGCCATATTTTTACTTTCAACATTTCTCGCCACCCTGAATGCATTCTCCAATGATTTAGGTTCCCAAAGGTGAACCTCATGTTGAATGTTATACTTTAAAGTTCCTATGAAGACATCAATCATGTTCTCATTTGGAATATCTGTTACCTTTATATACAATCTTCGGAAGTTCTCAATTTGATCTGAAACTGAACCCTTTTGCTTGAGATTTATCAATTGGATGAAGAAGGTATTTATCCTTGTATCCTCATAGTGTTCTATCATTTCTTTCATAACAATTTTCCAATTCACAAGTGATTTGCAAGAACAAATCCATCGATACCACACAAACTGATTAGGTTCTAAATATAAGGATGTAATTTGTACCTTTTGTGTGTGTGGCACATTATGTAGATCAAAGAAATTCTCCATCTGGAGTATCCATGTGATTGGATCCTTACCATCAACCCTTCTCATATCAATATTAGGAAAGTGGTTTCTCTTCAATCTAAAGTTGGGGTTTCTCCAGTCTTGATTCATCTTCCTTGTGTCCTCATCATTAATTTCATGGGATACATTGCCACTTTCAGGTGGCCTCTATATTAGAAACTTTTTCAAACCTTCCATGATCTCTCCTTTTAAGCCATCCATCTTAGTATCCATCATCTCTTTCATATTATCTTTAGTTGAATCCATAATATTTTGTAGTTCATGTTTTGTTACTACCTTCTTTTGTAAATCATCTATGTCCTTGCACATTTATTCAGCTTCATCAAGATTCCAAGTAGGATTGTATGAGGTATTATTTGGTGTAGAATTTCCCCTTTTTGGTGGCATGTTGTCCAAGTATCATTGAAAGGTAGGAATTTCTAATTGGCTTAGGAAGAGGTCATCAAAGACAATGGAGTTTCAGGTGCTATATCTCTCTAATATACATGTAGGGTCCAACAATAGTACTCGTCCCAATATCTCAGGGAACTAACTAAGAAGGATTGCTCATGCCCTTAGCCATAGTATCTGACTACCCAGGTACTAGACAATGATCTCCCCGAGTGTTGTTCTCGATGTACTATAGCAACAAGACGACTAAATGGTTTACTCAGTTGGTCTTAGGATTCTAGGGGGTCTCTCAATATACACGAGGTACATGGGAGATAAAATCCATAGTAGTGATTTCTAATGTGAAACCATTCAAAAGGAGCCTTTTGATATACTCTAGGTACGTGGAAGAACCACACTGTCCTCGGGTTGTAGCGCTGACAAGTAACAACAACTCCTACATTTAGAGACGTAGGAATACATATTTACCTAAAAATCCCTAATATTCTCCCAAATTCATGTGATACTCCTTTTATCCCACTTTATTCCACTTTTTGAATCACCCTAGTTGGATCTTCTAGTCAAAATATATGCAATTTTCCAAAAAAAAAGAAAAACACACCTTTTAAAACCATGATTTGGAGACGGTTCTGCTAGCCGACTTTTCTTCTATTGTATCTCTGCAATTTTGGACCTTATGAGTCTAAACTTTTAGACTGAGGTAGCCTAATGTGTCTTATTTCCAAACCCACAGGTTAGACCAATATTGGATTCTCCAAGAGAATTTTATGATAACTTTCCCAAGATGTGTTGGTTTTTTCCCTTTCAGGAGAGAAAAATGGTATGGCTTGCCACCTATCACTGTCTTCACTTCAGAACTTGAAATTATCACCAGTAAACTATACCCCAACCAATGGTATAGTTCTCACTCAATTTTTAGGTCTATAACTTCTGATATAATACTTTTCCTCGGAACACCTGTTTTAGACTGAAATCTGGACCAACCAAAAACCCTAATTTCCTCAGAGAATAAGTTTTGTATTACATTGAATCAAGGAATGAAATTTGTAAAAAATATACTTCACCATTCCACCTTCATATTGTAAAAATTTCAGAACCTGAAACCAATCCTAACAAAAATGGGAGAAAAAATTACAAGAAGACCTCTTTCAAACTAGTTTCAGGACCAATAAAAAACCCTAACTTAAATAGAATGCATCTCCAAAAATAATGAACCAAGATCTGAAATTTGGACCCAAGTTAGATATATATGTATCCTATACACCATATAAATTCCATATCTTGAAACCTTCCATAAAACAATTTATAGCAAAAATTCCAAGAAGACTTGTTTCAAAGATGTCGGTCCTGAGGATTGTCCAGCTCTAATACCAAATGTTAAGAACCAAATATAAAAATAGAATAAAAACCTTATAATAAGTACTCCACACATTGAAAAAGAGAGAAATTCAGATAATAAGCCTCTTCGAGGGGGAAACCTCCTTATACATTACATGAATTCACAAATACAAGATGAATCCAAATGAAAAGGTCTAATTGGTATATATAGGAGACTAGGAGGTACAATTTCAACTAATGGACCCAAGACAACATAAATAAAATAACAATACTAATGTAATATGCCCCAATTAAGGGGTAATGTACCATGATTTAGGGCTTAACAACCTATCCCTTGCGATTATTCTTGGTCATAAAGAACAACTTTCCTCTTATTCTTGGGTACAAGTACCTTTGGTTATTCCCAACACATGCCCCTAGTATTCCCATTCTTTTGGGAATGATCACATATATTCAGTGTTGTCAAATTTCCTTCCTTTTGTTTAGAATTATTTGCATGCTTGTTTTCTCCCCTTTTCTTGTGAGTAAATTCTTTGGAATTGGTTAAGATTTCTAGGAATACTCCCCACTTGTCACCTTGTTTTTGGTTCAAGATTCAAGATACAAGGATTTTGTATTATCCATTTTGATGGAGTGCACTTCAAAAAGGGATAAGTCATTATGTAGATAATGATGTAAACTTGAAATGTACTTCAGGAGCACATTGGGAATGCATTTTGTGATAACCATATAGATGGCATGCCACTAGAACATAGTAGTGTGTTCCTACACACTTTGGGCTTGCATATGTTATAAGTACACCTTTGAATATGTTGTTCTCATTCATATATTAGAGGGTAGAATTTCTTCATCAACAATTTCTCTAATTAGATCTAGATGGTGATTGGTAGTGATTTTCCTTTGCATAGTTTCTCATAGTAGGATTCCCATAGAAGTAGAGCATGTCTTATCGTTTCAATTTGGGAAAAAATGATCTTATGTTCATTGATAAACACGTGGAAACTAAAATAGAGAAAATTTTACACTAGAGAAACCCTCAAGGGTAATAAACACATTAGCTTTTTATTAACAAGTGAACAAATAATTTGAAATCCCTTGCAAGGAATGCACTTCTGCAAACCCTAACCTGAGTGGTGTTGCATATATTTCTTGGCTATGGAATCCTTTCCTAGAGGGGGTTCTCCCCCCACCCTCTAGATCCTTAAACTACCTTTCAAAGGTTGATTGAATCGATGGGAAAAATGAAAAATGCTTAGCCCTCATGATTTGTGAAAAAAATGGATGATGTGTTGAAAATACCTCTCCCCAGTTCAACTTCCCAAAACATGGATTTGGAAATGGAAAATAGGGGTTTGATATGCCAAATTTACTAGGATCTAGCCATCCCTAAGAGCAATAGTGATTTGTATTAAAAAAAGATAGAAACCCCTGATCAAAAGCAACTTTACTCATTTTTTTTTTTGTGAGAGAGGGTTTTATGCTTTCTTATTTGAAAGCAAGGAGGACATAGTTTTGATCTTCATAAGCAATTCATATTTTTATGGAAATAGAGGTGTGTATCTAAACCACTGGATGCCAAATTTCAATACATAACATAACATCCCTACAACCATTGCATTTTGGGTCCATTTACATCATTTTTCATTGCACATTTGGAATGAAGACATTATGAGAAGTATAGAGAATTATGTAGGAAAATTTATAGATGGATCAAAACCAAAAGACCATATGTTCTCCTATGCTAGAATCTATGTGGAAATTAACCAAGAAAAGGGACTCTTAGGGGTATTTTTACCCACTTTTGATAATTGGAATCATTTACAACCAGTGGATTATGAGAAATTTCCATTCAAGTGAAAGGTATGCCATTAATATGGTCATTTTTCAAAAAATTGCAAGCAAAATCGACAAGTGAAACACCCTGAGCAAGAAAAGGATGAGCGATGGAAAATTGCAAAGAGAAAAAAGCAAGCAAAATAATCCGATCAACCAGAGGTGTCTAAAGGAAACAAACTAATTATTTGAGCATCAAGATATTTAGGACAAAACCTCGACCAAAGAAGTGGATTGGATCCAAAAATCCCAAACCAATCCAAGGGAATAGGACTAGGAGTGACCTCAAATAGTTTTGAAGTTACGACACCAAATAATAACATAACATATTCAGAGGTAGTAGAAATAGTCTATTGATGTTTAAATTGGTCAATATCCAAACAAAAACCTCACGAGGATAAAATTCCCTTGCATTTTTATAGTAGTACTCCTCTATCATAATCTGAAAGATTTATCTTGATGCTCTTGGATTGGGGATAATGTTGGACAACAAACCCCAAGTCTTTATTGCTTTATTTTATATATGAAATGGTTCTTGATAACCATAGTTATTATTTAATGGACCAATCAACTTCTTAACAATAAAAATATGAAGAAAGGTTTCAACATGAAAATAGATAAATGTTCAATTTCATTATTACAACCCTCTAAAATGCATGCAAATATAAGATGCAACCACATTTTCTTGCAAGAAAAAGAGTGAAATTATCTTGATCATTTCAGATAACTTTAAAAGAGTATTTCATTTAAAACATAAATGAATATGATAGATGCACTTCAAAAATCTCATGATCATATAATCAAAGTTTGATAAATCATTGAAATTACATCTTGAAGTAGTTCTATGTGGAGTTTCATAAAAGGTATTCAACAATACAAATCATTTCAACAAACCAATTCACTAATGATCATAAATAAAGCTTTCCAAATTCAAGGGATAAACCTCCATGAATCATTTAGACAATATTTCCTTACATTTTTATCAGTCACACATATGGTGGTAAAATACTCCATGATCATTTTAGAGAAAGAGTCTTGGAAGAATACAAGAAATACACTCAAAAATCTCAACCTTGTGCTTAGTTCAGAAATACAAGCATAAGGACTTGAGAAAATAGTGTAGAAAAAGAACCAAGAAAATTGGATATCTCCATTTGCTAATTAGAGACTTGGTTGCATGCTGATGGCTGGAAATTTTCTATTCTTATCTTATGATTGCACTCTAACCTTTTTTTGATGGTGCTCTGTCTCTTTTAAAATCTGCTTCCAGTGCTTCTTGAAGTAGTTAGGGTTTTCAGTATTTCTAAGGACTTCCACACACTTTTATTCTTAGAATAACCAATTTAATTAATGCTTCATTGAAATCTCATTAATGATTTTATTTCATTGAAATTTATGCCTTAAGGGGGGCCCATTTCATCTTTAATAAAAGTTTTAAAATAAACTTTTATTTTCAAAATGTAAACTGGCTTCCTTTTAAAAAGTCGACTATGTTTTAATTTTTTGAGAATGATATTTGATTTCTCAACCATGGAAACCATCATAGAATAAATATTCATCATTCCATCTTCCAAACAATTCCTCTTGAGCACAATTTGGAGTTCTAGATCTAAAGTTATAAGCTCAAGAAGTTGAGGTTCCAAGCAAATTTATCAACAAACAATGAAAACATAGATGACTTTTATTTTAATGTCTGGGAGAATTATGGACATTTTCACCCATTGAAACTTATTATATAGTATTCCTCGTCCAATTACCTTTCCAACGAGGCATATTTTTTCCAAAACCAACTCTGAGTTCTTGTGTTGTGACCCATGTAATTTTTCTACTCAAAAGTCGTCCATCTAGTTCATGGATTAATATTGACCCTCCATTAAAATTCTCCTTTTAAAAATCCCACATGCATTATGGTAGTTGATAATGTCATGTATATATGGTAAATATTACCATTTCAATTCATGTGAAACAAAAGGAAACTATGGAGGTCGAGCATTAAAAAAATCACAAGTTAATAAAAATTTGATGGCCCACTTACCCAATCAAAATCGAGTCAATGTCCATGTCCTTGCTTAGTAAGCACCTAGTCATCTCCCATGTGTTATAGTGTCATTGGATACCATAGGATACCACATGTCATGATTTGAATCTTTTCCATGTATCTTAGTGTCATTGGATTTCATGTCCGCCACTTGTCATAAAGTGATTGGTTAACAATAAAAGGGAACATGACTTAGGAAATTATGTTAAGTATGGGAGTATGAGAGCATGGGAAGAAGGAGGTAGGAGGAGAGAGAAGAAGATCAGTCATATTCAGATGTGAGGGAGGAGAAGGGGCATCCAACCCCATGGAGGAGAGAAAATCAAGGTTGGATGTGAGGGAGGAGAAGTGAGAGGGGGGGGTGAGGGAATATGGCGGGTCAATGGAGTATGGTAGGTTGTGAGGGTGTCATAGGGGTAGAGGGGCATGGAGGGTGTGTGAGTGGTCCCATAAGAGAAAAGTGAAATAATTCTAAGTGAGGGAAGTGTAAGAGGGGTATGAGGGGGATGTAGAGTATTGTAATTCATGTTACCCCCTTAGACTAGGGGTAACTAAGGAGATCATGTATCAAGGCCCACAGGTAGCATACACAGAGTGTCGAGAGTCAGATTGGTGTCATAGCATGGCCTCATAGGGACCCTATTATTCATTGATGCATCACCATACATCACCAGCAGTAGATCAACATCCATCACACTGGTCTAGACCCAAAGGACAATAGGCCTTGGTTCATGAGGTAATAAGTCTGGTATCATGGTAAGTGTCACTATAATAATTGAAGCATTTGAATATGTTTCAATTTTTTTTTTCTTGATTACAGAATGTTTGCTTGGAAATTACACCTTTTGCCTCATTTAACCTTGTTGGGTGTCATTATGTCCTAGTAAGTTGGTCACCCTCAGGAATGGGGTTTTATTGGGGGGGTTCCTTGAAGAGTCATCGTACCATTTCCAATCATACTTATCACTTTCCATATTTCCTCCATTTCATCTCCTCATCATTTTGGTTTTTGAGTGTACTAACCCAAGAAGGGATTGTACATCATTTGATGGGAAGAAGGGGTTGAAGGAACAAAGAGAAATGTAGCTGGAAAAAGATAAAATCCAATAATAAACCTTCTATATGCTTGCCCAGGGATCCCAAGAACAATGAAATGCTTCTTGAAAATAATGAGGGACATATAAAATAAATAACTAATTAATTAATCATGCTAAGCAAGGTAGAGCGTAATTGATATTTTCTTTTATTGCTTAGTTTAGTGCCCATTATTGTCTTCAACTAGGGAAAGTGTGACAACCAAGGAAGAACATATGTGGGATTTGTTTTTATTTCTTAGTTTAGTGCCCCATATTATCTTCAACTTGGAAACACACTCATAAATTAATGGTAAATGGTCTTCGAAAAATCTTGCATCGTGGACGAAGAGAAGCACACCCTCTACAAAGGCACCCATAAATGAGACAAGAAGAACCCTTGTATATCATGAACCCCATGCTCAGAAGTCTTAACCCACTCCAAATCATGCTCATGCATGACTTATATAGGTTTCCCTTGGGAAACACCTTTGAATTTGGGATTGATTGACCCAATAGGATGCCTTGACACCCTTCCCACACCTAAATTTGACAAATTGTATAAGGTCTTTGAGAATTTGTTTAGTTTTAAAAGGGAGGGTTT
The DNA here is from genome assembly GCA_032191745.1 of Picea mariana. Taxonomy (NCBI): domain Eukaryota; kingdom Viridiplantae; phylum Streptophyta; class Pinopsida; order Pinales; family Pinaceae; genus Picea; species Picea mariana. Next base: position 2,244 of record JASDQU010393748.1, on the reverse strand, counting down.
GATGCACATGCTTGAGTGGTTCTGTTATTAGATGTGGCTTACTTGGCATGATTCAGGTGACTTATGGACCCTTGGAGGGCACATTTGTTTGTCTTTTTAGGACCTTTCCTGATGGACATGTATTCATGAGGAGATGACAATGTTCAAACCTTCATGAGGGTTTAGGAGCCCAAGGATGGATGCAAAAACCCCACATCTAGGGAATGCTTGTGATCACCATTTGCACATTGAATAAGGAGGTCGTTTCCTTTAGAGGCACTCTAGTGAGATTATGATCAAATGAGCTCCTACCTTCTCCCACTTGTATGTTGGCCTTTGGAGGCTTAGACGTTGCCCACTTAGCCCATGACATCACCATTGAATGGTTATGGTTTGATGGAGATGATATTTTGGTAGAAGAAGGATACTTGGCACATCGTTTGGCACTTGATGACATGTTATGGCCTTTGGAGGCCCAACGTTCCACCCTTCAAGGCTAGACATCTCATTTTGGAGCATAAAGTCACTCTAGGAGGGCATGATGTCACCCTACTAAGGGTTTATTTTATGTATTTTTCATTTTATGTACATTTAAAGGAAAATTAAAGGGGCCAGCCCCTCTTTTTTTATTTTTAGACAAATTATTGTGCAAGGCCTTGTATAAATAAAGGCCTTTCACTTTCATTTTCATCATAACATTTCTTCACACAAGAGGAAAAATCTGAAATTTTTGCCCTCTTTGGAAACGTTGGATAATTTTACTAGTGCGCACCTCTTGGAGTACATGTTTCGATTCTTCTTGGCTGATTTATGGTAGAATTTTTTGAAAACTAGAGTTTTGTGCTTGATTATTCTTGGTGAAGTAAGTAAAATTTGCAATTTTCATCTCATGCTTTGAATGTTTATGGTAAATTTTACTTGTTCATTAGGAGAGGAACATAAAGTGTTTATTCCTCTCTCTAGTTCTTTCCACTCATTGAATTGTTAAGAAAATCTTGTCTAAGACTAGGCTTCTAAATCCTAAAGTGCTAGCACTTTAGAATTCTTTCTTTAGAAACTTGTTTCTATTTATTTCAATATTCTAAAAAGGAACAAGAATTCGCTAGAGCCCAAAAGGACCTTTCTCTCTAGTAAATTAATCTTTGGAGAGTAGAAGTTTGAGGCCCTAAAGTGCTAACTCCTCAAACTCATCTCACCGTCCTTAGAACATTGTTATCATTCATTTCTCCAAGTTATATTGTTGTTGTAATTGACTCCACAAGCCCAAAAAGGCACTAGTTTCATTACTCTCTTGTGAAGAAATTGATCAAACAACTCTTACATTTTGTTCTCTAGATCTTCTAATAACCTCTTCTAACCTTATCTTAGCTAAACTCACTAATTTTGTTGTTGTTGTAGATAATATTTGCTACATTCATCCAACTTGCTTCATTTTTGCTGCATACACTAACTTAATACTAGTTTAAACTACTCAGAAATTGCTTGCGATAAGTGCTAATTAATCCCTTGAATAAATGCTAAGTTTTCATTGTCTTATCTTGCAAACCTGAGCAATATTTCTTGTCATTGTTACAAAGCTTCATTGTTGTTATAAACTGTTAGTTTTTGTTCGCACAAGGGAAGACCTAGGGTTCAACTCTAACAACGCACCAACAAGCCCTAACTACTGGCCCTTTCGGCAACATCTGCGAAGTAGATGCAGTCTCACCCGAAGTAGCGATAGGGGGTTGCAGGACACAGGTGTGTACAACTAGAGGAAATTCAAGTGGATTCAAAGGAACAACACACAGAGATATAGTTATTATTTATCTCCCTTAGGCCTACTACACAAGCTATGTCTCAGATCTAACACAATGATGCAACAACATAATAACAAAAAGCAAAAGAACTCAACATCAATCAAACAAAACAACAAGATATATGTGTTTCACCCTCTCCCTAGGGCTACATCCACAGAACTGTGTTTCTTGATATTAGGTGAAAACATATAGTTCTATCTGCTCACTTAGCTTGCAGATCTCTCTCTCTTTCTCTCCTTCTTGTGCACCCATCTACAGGGTTTATCTTCGCACCCAGCTAAAGATCTTACAATACAGACTCTCTCTCTCAATACAATACTTCTCTACACGACAATACTCACTCTCTTAATCCACAATGATAAACCCATAATCAAGAACAATCAAACAACCATCAATGAACCCATCCCAGGTCCTCTAGACCTTTATTTATACATTACAATGACAAACGTCCAGGTGTCAAAGCCCT
>JASDQU010393747.1:3740-14645 GCA_032191745.1 Picea mariana | reverse complement strand
CTCACCAATGGGGCCCCCACCCTTCATCAGTTTCCCAAGACAATTCTACCCTCCCTGGGGCACGCATTTCACACTGGGGCACCCATTTCTGTATTTGTACATTTCTCCCCACAATTATTCTTTATTTATTGTACAAACACCTTTATTTCCAGTCATTACATTTTCTTTTGTCGTCATCGTTGGCGACTTTCTTTCTTTTGACCACACGCAACCCATGTCACCCTTGGTTGGAGCATTACTTATCATCTACCCTTGCCAACATCGTCCATATCTTCAGAGTACTCCACAGGTCAGTTACCTCTACCCTCTAAATTTGTTCACCTTGTCCCGCCTCTGGCACAACTGATCACCGGTCTTGTCATCCCTCTGACACTTGACCTTGTTACACGGTTGCGGCCACTGTTTCTCTTATACATCCTCCAGTCAAGGGCAGTCTTGAGTCTTCCCACTTCTTGACTTCATCCATGTACCTCTGCCACTTCCTCACCTCAGTAGATTCCACGAAGCCCTTTGCTTCTCGGAGTCGCGTTCCCCTTTTGTTGACANACGGCACAGGGTGAAACATCATTGCTCCCTACTGTCGTTGGCCCCCATAACATTCGATGCCAACACTTTCTCATGTTATGGTGGGTCTTACTTTGCGACTATTGCAATTATTTTTGTCATTTTCCGAAGACCTCTGAACTTGGTAGGGCCATCAATGCCCACATCATCGTCGCTGCTTATTACCATGATCATTGCCTATTATTCAGAGTATGTTCCTTTGCAGAATTGTCTTTTGCCTTTATCATTACCGCCCCCAAGGGCGCTGCAGTTGTCTACACCAACACTTCAGTCATCTTTTTTCAGAGTTACATCACACAAGCATGGGGCATGCCCGCCTCATTTGTACACAGTTGTATATTTTTTTTCACAACTCTCAGAAGGTCGGGTCCTACCGGTTCCTTTTTCCTCCAACGGATCGCTCTGAACGGTCCCACTATTGCTCTCCCTTACAACAACATTCTCAGTAGAATAAACATTGATGGATTTCGGCTATACGTATGCTCCTAACCTCATCCATTAGGGGGCATCTGTTATCACTGAAATTTCGTCCGCACATGGCGATAAGAACTCTGCATCGTCAAAACAGCAATGAAGTCATTCATGGCACTGAATTAATTTCACAGCATTCCAGAAGGGTAAAAAACTATACAAAGTAACCAAAGATTGAAGGGCACTTTACAGTAGTTTGGTGCGCGCACACATGCGCAGGACAAGAACGTACTATGCGTGCATGCGCGCACGACGCGCAGTTGTCAGCGCAAAAACCCACGCACTTGCTAAAACGACGCATTTATTGAATTGGTCAGCCTCCCAACCACTTACGGACCAGCTCCCAATCTGATTTGACTCCCAAATCAGAGCTGAATCCACAGGGTAGGTGGGTTAAAGACCTAATGCAGCCCTAAAGAGCCCCTTTTCACATTTTGAAGGGGTTACATAATCGCCCGATGATCTGCTATAAAAAGCCATGAACAAACATCATTCTCTCAAGGAATTTCATGTATTGTTATGCTGCTAAGATTGTCAAGGACTCATTCTTTGACGATAACACATTGGCAACATTTCATAGAGCCATTCACCTCTCCATTGAGTGGATGTGCTGGGAGTTCTTTCACCATCATTCTCAGTTCTTCGCATTGTAAGGAAAGCAAGTTTGTGAGGGCCTCAAGAGCCTTTCTTTGGGGGAAGAAGGAACTACAGTTCTCTTCCTTCATTGTGCTCTGATTTCATCAATTTACCAGCTCAAAACCATTGGTGATGTCAGTGTTTTTTGTGTTTATTGTTTCTTTATCCATATGCTCACAGTTTTAGTTTGTTTTAATTTAGTTCTTGCTTACCGTCTTGTCTTGTATTTTCTAACCCTTTCTTCCACAGCTGTCATGCTCTGCAAGACCCAATAGGGCATGTAAGCACCCTCGATTTGCTCACCAAGTGACGAATTGGGTGCAAACAATCACGCGAAATATCTCTTGAAAGACTAAAAGAAAATAGAAAAATCATCATTAATATGAATGCAGTCTTACTCATGGCACCTTGGATCAGGGTTGAATTTATAGTTCAGATTTACTTATCTCTTTACTTTTCATTTAAAAAATTTCATGATGATACTGTGTTTTTGAAAAACTGAGAGAAAGGGTCAAAGTGGACTTCCCTGAAAACAATCATATTATGGTTCTCTTGGTGCACCCACTTGTGTTCATGACTGCATTATCACAAAGAGAAACAATGAGAAATAAATCTAAAAGAAAACCTACTCCTAAACCAACTCTAACTACTAAACAAATCAAAATACTATGTAAAGTCATGCTTCCAATGTAGCCATCGGAGTAACTCCAATCCTTCAATGGAAACAAAATCAAATATTACTAACAAGAATGATAGTATATCGAAAAATGACAAAAATATATCATACTTACCTTTATCATCATCATTTAAAAACAAAGCAAGCATGACCTTACCATTTCCTTGAACATTCTTTTTGTATGAATCCTTCATCCATTCTGCAATCCTATCATAATACATGAAATTACTAACATGGGATTGTTTGAAAGAATTCACATACAACAAATATTCTGATGAGAATAAAGTATTAGACTATCAAGGAAAGAATCTTGTAAAAAAATCAGATCAAGATGGAGAGAACTTATCATGATTCTCGATCGAAAAAGAAGTGTCTCAGTCTCTTGAAACTTTCCATTGAGATTAGATATTTCAAGATTAACTATTTGAGGTGAACTAAATGGAACAACCAACATTTTTGAATAATCATCATTGGTAGTAATATTTGGTTGATTATACTTTTCAACCTCAAATAATTGATCATGGAAAAATTGAGATCCTTCTTGAAACATAAATTGAGATGAATCAATGGAAGATGCAATTTGAGACTCTTTCAAATCATTTTTGTATTTAGCCACGGATAATTGATGAGAATAAGAATTAATATGTTCATGGGTAGAATTATTTTCCTCTTTATCTTCTATTCAGTAATCTCTTTGTACATGATTATATAATGTTGAATTCTCTCCCAGGTAATATGGAACACATAATTGCACAATATCAGGATAAAAAATATCAGGGTACAAGGAATAATATGTAGAAGAATTGATGAGAAGAAATGAATCTCTTGAAACGATAGGTATATGCATTTTGAAATCTGGTTTTTTCCCCTCTCCTTGTATAAACTGATCAACCTCTGTTGTATTCTCTTTTAAATAATACGAGACAGTTTCTAAGAGACAATTTGGTTCATTACGTAAGGGAAAATTTGAGAGCAAATCACTAGATATAGAAGGTTGATTAATAGTCTGACTAATGATTTTGTCTCCTACTGATTGATCATGGATTTGTTCAACTAAATTGGGGGAAGATTTATCATCCACATGATTATCAAATTAATATTCGGTCTCTTTTACCTTAGAAACAGTTATAAAATCTATGAGTGTGACAACTGTCATCTTTTAAAGTCAAGGTTCCTTCTTCGGTAGGAGGAGACATTGTTGACAAGGAATGATTAGAGGTGACAACTGCGTTTTGTAAAATATGATGTTGCTCATGATTTGCCAAAATGAAAGAAGTTGACAAAAATTGTGGTGCTTCAAAATCTTCAAGATCAACATCAAAATTTGAACCATCTTGAGATTGAGTGTTAGTGCTCAATTCAAATTGGTTAACAATTAATTGATCTTGCTTGTCTGAGAGAGAAATGAGATATTCAAGCCACTCATTAATAAGCGGAATTTCTTTCAAAGGGAATCTAGTACAAACATGAATGAACCTAATTGAAAAATCATTGAATGATTCACCATTTTCTTTCCTTAAGCAACTTAATTCTTCAATTAATTAATCATAATCATAGTTGTTAAAATATGATAAAACCTCAATTACAAACTCAAACAAAGATGAATAGAATTAGCCCGGAAATATTCAAACCAATATTTAACCCGACCTCAGAAACTAAGAGCGAACAATCTACATGTTACATTGGGATCAATGATATTATGTCTTAAACATTTATAAAAAATTTAGAAATATGGTCTACTGCAGATGTGTTCCCTTCACCATCAAAGGTGAGTTCTAAAAAGATATCCGATGTCTTGTTGGAAATAACTGGTAATGAGACATTAAAATCATGTTCCAACACAGTGATTCGGGCAGGAGCCATGAAAAGTTAAGAATTTGAAGAGATTGACTCCAAAGAGTTAGATTGTCATCTAACCTACCTTGTAGTGCATTATAAGATGACATGGAAGAAGGATTTATAAATCTGGAATTATGAAAGGCTGAGGGGTGAAACATTTAATCATTAAATTTACCTCTGGCCCTCCTTCTAGCCCCATTTGTTGAAGGGCAAATTTGACAAGCTATCAAATGGAAGAACAGGTCCAGTCTGGGGTTGTCTAAATAACCCAAGCCGTTTGGTGTAACCTATTCTGACGAGTTTAATGGCTCTGTTAGCCAATCTAGGGTCCTAAAATAAAGAAGGAAATAAACTAACTAATGTTAAAACTATAATATACATCTACTCTAATCTAATTATTTACAAATGTATTAAGCAGAAAGATGAATATGAATATGTCATTTATAAACAAAATAATTACAGGTTACAAGTTTTCGTGAAAGCTTTGCAAAATCAATGTTTTATAATCATTCTCAAAAGAAGATAAAGAAAGCGCATATTTCTTTCTATATTTTCTATTTTATAGTCATCTATCTAATAGTTGAAACACGATTAGAAATAGGATGGAATGATGGTCAAAATCCAATCAAGAAACTATCCTATTCCACTGGTAAATAAAATGACAAAAATTAGAAGCAAGTGAAGCTAACCTATTATTAGTTTGTTAATTGTGCTCGTGCCTCTGTGTGAACAAAAGCATCCAGCTGCCCCGCCTATGAAAGAAATCTGTAGTAGTCTTATACTAAAGTTTTCTTGAATAAATTCAATATGTGTATCGGCAGCAAAGATTTAAGAACAAAAAAGTGGACACATATGAACCAGTGATCTTATAATTACGAACGATTACAGTCAAAGAAATATTTATGTAAAACATTCATTTTATCTATCAATTAAAAATCAAAGAAAAATCCCGATATCAAAATTGATATGATGATCACAGTCATAGCATATGGAATAGCAAATCATGAACAACATTTAAAACATGAATACAATGGAACATAATATTTCATTGAGACTAAATTTATACAACACATTAATATCCCAAAATAAAAGAAACAAAACTTAAATGAGACAACATTCACATTGGTCTAAAGCCGAATATGCTATACGTTGTTCCATTAAGTTCTGAAAATCATTCGTCCATAATCTGTTCCAGGCCAAGATGCCTTCACTTACAAAAAGAAGAGTATTTAAAGTGTTTTGAAATCCTATTTTCCTATCTCCTAGGATATGATAGGATCTCATAAGATCAAAATATTACAAAAATAGAGGGCTAACATCCACCCATAACTGAGTTGATTTTTCTCAAAAATTAATAAAAGTTTTTACAAGGTAAACAGAAAAAGAAATACGAATCAATTGAATGCAAAATCGAACATGTTTCTCCCATATGATCAGCATCAAGATCTACTATTTCTTGAAACCAAAACAGGAAAAAGTTAGGCAATTTCTAATAACTAATTTCTAAAATCTATTATTTAAAATGACTTGGCTACAGAATCGAAAGATTTTGTAGCTAGACTTATCTTAGAAAAAAAAATCTAATTTCAAACTAATTCGATTCAAAATAGATAACATGAATATAATAAAAGAAAAATCATTTTACCATTCCAACAATTTACTAAAGATGGATTAGGGTAACGTGGAATTGATTATGGCTTTAACACTGTTTGCATTTTTAATCACTATATTCCCTGTCCTCTTAAGCGTTTAGCCCTCCTTTCTGCGTTTACTCTGAGGTCGATATTTTCTTGTCTCATCAATTCTCTTTGAGCTATGAGTGTTTTAATGTGAGCCTGAAGGATGGGAATATCGGTATAATATCGTTCAATCCAATGCAGACAAACATCACATTGTATTGAAGGATCGATCTATTTGTGGAGTGTACATTCAAGTCTGGATGCATCAGCCTTACCTATCATTTTCCCTTGACCAAACCCGATACCAGAAATCATCTCCTTACCCCTAAGACATGGTGGCAGATTCGTAACAAAGACGTAGGGTTAGGCAAGATCAAAACTTTGACAATCTGGGTCTTCTAAAGCTAGGAAATCTTCAATTTCGGAATCTGAGACCTCATTGACCTCAATCAGGTCGATTGAGCTCAAATGAGCATCGTTCTGATTCCTCAATCTTCTCAAAATAAGATGACCTACTCTTTTTCTTTGAAACCCTAGGGTTGCATGTTTTTTCTTCGTTTGTTTACAAGATATTTTGACATCGGGATTTACAGTAACATTCTAAAAAGCATCAAAATTAGGTACAGGAGGTTTAGACAACTCATACTCAACAACCTTTTGCTCATGTGAAGACTGACTTGGCCTTGTCTAATATAGAGGTTTTATGTTAAGAGAGCCTAATTCATCACTGGGAAAGTTAAACTGTTTGTTCATTAGTGTTTCACGCGGATTGGGGATTTCTATAGGAATGATCGTAGCAAAACCATTTCTTGTTAAAAATTCATCCCAGCAATCACCCACAACTTTTAAATGGTGAATCAACATAATTTTAATCAATCCATGGTGGAAAAGACTAGAGTCGAGGCTCTATTTCTTATACCTTTTAGACATTTTGTACATGTTTATCAATAGATAGACGGGCATGTTTAATTGGAAATCTATGAAATGCATAAGCAGTCGTATATGATAGACAAAAATTAAACCATAACGACCCTCACAGGTCATGAACTATTTGAGAATGAACAGTAGTCCATTCCACCTAGGTTTAAAAAAATAAATAGGGATACCTTTTTCGCAGCAATTGATTTTCCTGGAGGTCATCAAGAGGCTCCAAGGTACTTCTTCAATCTTCAAGTTCTTGAGCCATTTCTCACCGGTGGATGGGAGCCCTATGGCTTCACTCACGAACCCCTCGGTTAACTCTAACTAGATATATCCAACTTTCGCTTTGCATCCATCGAAAGTCTGTGAAAAAACCCTCGCTACTTGAAGGTTATGGCCTTTGAACCTTTTTAGGAAGGCTTCCTAGCCTTGACTTCTTAAATCTTCGTCTGCATCGTTGTGTGACAGTAATGCTTGAGATACATTCGGCTCCAAATAAACAATAGGAGCCATTACAAGTGTGACAACGATGTAACATGGGTGACTCAAAACAATTCTAAGCTTGAATGGTAAGGGCGATAGGAGAAGATATGAATGTATAAAGAGGAACAAACCATAACGAAGGCTGTGTGTTATCATAGCATAAACATCGAGGGTTTGGTCATAGGGCTTCACCATTCCTGGTAATGAAAACCTGACTCATAGGATCGATAACCTATACCCGTAATGAGAGACTCATTAATTCAATGTGCCAGCAAGGTGAGTTAAGTACAGAGTACAGTAGTTGTGCATTGATTAACCTGACTACTAGCATGACCATTTGTTTTTGCAAAGCGTTTGGATATATCGAAACAAAAAAATCCTCATAGATTCAAATGCAAACCATCTAAGGATATTAAAATTATATCAATATCCAAAATATTCCAAAGATAAGTCAATCAAGTGTTGGATTTGAATTGAATATAAGCATGATGACCCTTAAAAAGGAATCCATGTATAGAGAATATAACACAAAGCTAAGTTTTCATGTTTGATTCATGCTTTCAGTCATGAATCAAACATGAAACAAAACGAAAATGCAAACTTTAAAGAATTAATGAACATCTTATCTAATCCAGTGGTCATCTCAAAATGATAATATTTACAAGATGAGGTGAAGTCATCTACAGAAAATGTAATTTCTTGTTCAAATAACGAAATCATGTAGCGCTGCCAACAAGTCCAAAGAAGAAAGTTGAAGATACTTTTGAAGTGAGGGTGGAAGGGTGGAGCAAGGAAGGACTAATTTCCTTTACTGGTTAAATTTTGAAGACTGGAAGTTGGTTCTTCCTAGGGTTGGTTCCCTAAACAAGGGAGTTGGTGCTTCCTAGGGTTGGTTCCATAAAACTAGGGAGTTTGTGCTTCCTAGTGTTGAATCCCTGAAAAAGGAGATTGGTGTCTCCCAATCATTATTGTAACTTGTATTATTGTATTGATTTTATATTCAAGTTTATTGTTGTTGATCAATTGTTGTTAATAAGTTAAAATTATTAAAAGTTTAAATAATTAACCAACACCGATTCACCCCCCTATCAGTATTGACCAAGTTTCCAACAATTGGTATTAGAGCAAGTGCCTTTTGCATATTTTAACAACTAGAAGGTAGATTATGAGGCAATGGATATCCAAGAGAGAATGTCTTCCAACAAATCATCTTTGTTCAAAGAAAATGATTATGCATTCTAGAGTGTGAGAATGAAAATTTATCTCATGGCCCATGGATGCGATGTTTGGAAATCTATTGAAAGTGGTTATATTGCACCATCTACCCCACCTATTGACACTACTGCAAAGAATTTATGCAATGACAATTCAACAGAATTCAATGTTATTCTAGGAGGATTAAGCAATCCTATATTTGTAAAGGTAATGCACTGTAAGTCAACAAAAGAGATTTGGGACAAACTAAAGGTCATATATGAAGGAGACATCAAATTCAAGGAAGAAAAAACACAAACCTATAGAACTCATTTTGAAAATTTGAAAATGGAGGAAGAAAACATATCTGAATATCTTCAAAGATTTGATGAAATTGTCAATTCAATCAAAGCATTAGGCGAAGAACTCAAAGACAAACCAATTGTCCAAAAGATCTTGAGATCATTACCTATGAGGTATGATGGAAAAATTTCTACCCTTGAAGACAAGCCAGATCTTGATAAGCTCACAGTGGATGAACTACATGGGATCCTCACAGCATATGAGATGAGAACGGGAAAAGAAAAAACATCAAAAGGAGAAATAACCTTCAAGGAATCAAAAATAAAGGAAGAAGTAGAACCAGGTACCTAATGAAGATTTATAAGATATATAAGATGAAGAAGAATCTAAGTTTATGAAGAAACTCAAGAAAGGTATTGGTAAATACAAGGGAAAATTTCCTCTTATATGCTTCAACTGTGGAAAAGTTGGACACTTTGGTAACAAATGTCCATATCCCAAGTAGGAGGATAGAGATGATGAAGAAATTCAAAATCATAAAGAACGTAAGAAGGATAAGATAAAGAACAAATATAAATACTTCAAGTAGAAGAAGAATCTCTACACCAAAGAGGACAGTATCTCTTTTGAGTAAAGTGAAGATGAAGATTCATAGCTTCTATTTATGGGAATGAACACTTAGAATAATGATGTAGATGATGAAGAAAAACTGTGAATTTGAAGGAGAAGTAGAGCTAGAAGCATAACTGATTAGTTCTTTGGGAAAACTTCTCACATGTCGGCTAATTGGGCATGTTCTGCACAAAACCCATTTCATAGACTTGTAATTTTCATTTCCATCACTCTAGAATATTCATACGAAATCAATGTATAATTTTATGTACGAAAATCAATTAACGAAATCACCAGTTTTGTTAATTAAATGAAGGGGTGCAATGTTTCATTGATAAAAGATATAATGGTTCAACCTATACCTTTTTAAAATCATATAAGTGGAAAAATAAGGTGAAAGGAAAGTGTATATGTGGTCTACATTAGAATATTAGAAACAAGTACAGAGTCCAAAGAAGAAAGTTGAAGATACCTATGAAGTGAGAGTGGAAGGGTGGAGCAAGGAAAGACTAATGTCCTTTATTGATTAAATTTTGAAGACAGGAAGTTGGTGCTTCCTAGGGTTGGTTCCCTAAACAAGGGATTTGGTGCTTCCTAGGGTTGGTTCCCTAAACAATGGAGTTGGTGCTTCCTAGGGTTGGTTCCACAAAACAAGGGAGTTGGTGCTTCCTAGCATTGAATCCCTGAAAAAGGAGATTGGTGTCTCCCAATCATTATTGTAAATTATATTATTGTATTGATTTTATATTCAAGTTTATTTTTGTTGATCAATTATTATTAATAAGTTAAAATTATTAAAAGGTTAAATAATTAACCAACACTGATTCATCCCCCTATCAGTATTGACCAAGTTTCCAACAATTGGTATCAGAGCAGGTGCCTTCTGCACAGTTTAACAACTGGAAGGTAGATTCTGAGGCAATGGATCTCCAAGAGGAAATGTCTTCCAACAAAGCATCTTTGTTCAAAGAGAATGATTATGCATTCTAGAGTGTGAGAATGAAAATTTATCTCATGGCCCATGGTGTTATAACCCTAAATTGCACCTGATATGCATACTTGGCATTAGGCCATCTAACTTGCTATCTTTACCAAGCCATTATTGAACAACTCTTCTAAAAACCATCATTTTGAAGTTGTACGCGCCTTGCACCATTACTGCCCACATACACATGCTTGTTGAGCCACTACAACCCACGTACACTCACAAAATATCATGAAATGTGGAAAATTGCATAGGATACTAGTTTCTGGTTTGTTACTTAACCGTTTGATTGCCCATAGCTAGTCACCCTAACCGTTATTATCCCTTTTGGCCTATAAAAGAAGGGGTTGGGATCCCATTGCAAAGGATAATAATGAGAGAAAAGAAACTCTACCCATTTTATCAATCCCCCTTTTCCCCAATTGCAAATCCTTTACCATTTCCCTAAGAGAGAATTGAAGAGGAGAAGAAGACGTGGAAGCAGTTGGTGCATGGTGAAGAGAATCCCAGAACCAAGTTTGAGGAGCAGTGCCAGTCTCATG
>JASDQU010393746.1:0-10853 GCA_032191745.1 Picea mariana | reverse complement strand
TTTTTCTGCTGCACTTTTTCTGCTGTGATTTTTCTGCCATGATTTTTCTATTGTGATTTTTCTACCCCACTTTTTCTGCCACGATTTTGCTATTGTGATTTTTCTGCCGCACTTTTTTTGCCACGATTTTTCTTCTGCACTTTTTCTGGCGCAATTTTTCTACCACACTCTTTTTTCCGCACTTTTTCTTCTGCAATTTTATCTATCAATAAAACCTTCCCAAATAACCTTTCACAAAATAGATATTCAATGATATTCAAGTGTGATTAAATGAGAGATATTTGCCTCTCATGTATACTTTCATGTAGCATTACACTTTCCTTATTTTAAGGAGTTCTCCATTTACTATATTATTTAAATAATTTCTTTTGCAAACACTTGACTTTTTGGGGCTTCTATATGACTCATGAGGGTTCTTCAACTTCATATGGCCATAACTCTCTAACCATGAGGAGTTATGTGACGTTCCAGAAACCACAGGAAACGACATGACAAGCACTATCCATCTAGGATAGTTTCACTAACAAATTCATTGACCTTCATCTCATTATTCCACAATTAAGCATGGGTTTTCTAACCATACCTCTAGGATAACTCAATCTACAAAGTGTCTTCCCATGAGGGACTTCACCATAAGGGGAACAATTTTGAGTTCATTCATTTGTACTTCTTATCAACCATGACAAGACAATAATGAGTCATCTTTACATCAAACAAACTTGGTTCCATTACCTAAACCTTTGTGCTACTGGGATTTCTTCAAGGGTTGACATCAATGACAACCAACCTTAATCAACAGATCTTTCCTCAGACTGACTCATCATTGACCGTAGTGTCCAATTAGAGGAAAGTGTCTTGCATGTACCTCATCAACTACATGCAAACACCTTCATTCTTCCACCTATCTGAGATGAATAACATGCACATGTCAACTCTTCTTCAGACGAGAATTTTGATTTAGAGGATTCAAATGATTTAGATTCAGAGTCAGTACAGTCGGATACAGATTTAGAGCATCCAGATGCAATTGCAAAGCTAGAGCAGAGGCCCAGGTGGGCACAAACTACTCTTTAGGATGCAGGGGATCTCATTGGTGATCCAACTGATACTAGGAGGACTCGATATGATTTCGAGGAGCCTCTTATTTCACTCACTACCACTAAACCATTTCCCTCTAGACATATTTTCTTGGTTCATTCTTTAGATCCATAGTCTTATGGCGAGGTTGTTGGAAATCCCTTTTGGGAATCCGCCATGCAGGAGGAGTACAACTCCCTCCTCGAGAACCAGACTCGGGATTTGGTTCCTCTTCCTTCTGGGAGGAAACTTATCAAATGCAGATGGGTCTACATGAACAAGAGCGTAGTGGATGGACAGATAAGTAGATACAAATACAGGCTTTTTTTCAAAGGCTTTCAATAGGTGCATGGTATTGACTATGATGATACCTTCGCTCCATTAGTGAAGATGGATTCCATACGATCAACACTTGCCTTTATGACAACCAAGGGATGGGAAGTCCATCAGATGGACGTGAAGAATGCATTTCTTCACAGTGATCTCTCTGGGGAGATCTATATGGAGCAACCCCATGCCATGTAAATATGCTAAACTTGCACAAAATAGATCTAGCTAGAAAATATCACACACATTTGCAGAGAGAAATTGAGAAAGAAGAAGCAAGAGAAAAAGAATGGAAGAATTCTCATTAACCATATTCCACACTCAAAGAGTGAATAATTTACAATATATATAGGATACATGAGTAACTAATGCACCATAGTGGTGGTCTAGAGTGATCTGGACACACACCAACAATTACGGGAGTAAATTTCCACCTAGTCTAGTCTCTCATGCAGTTACGAGAGTGAACTGCCACCTAGTCTAGTCTCTCATGCAGTTACGAGAGTGAACTGCCACCTAGTCTGAGTTAACTGGTCTATTAGTCTTCAGTTAACTGACTGAAATAGAGTGAATTGAGGAGGAGATCAGGGAATCATGAGTAATGCGCTAGTGTAGTGATGATCCCAAGGACAATGCGCATTAGCTGGTGATGATCCCAATGTTGCATGGTGATAATCCCAATGTAGAATCTAAACTCCACTCAACTGATCAAACTGAAGTGAAAACTGAAGAGAATATTCTCCCTAGAGGAATATTCTTCCTCAAATATAGGAGACTGAATAATGACTAATAAACATGGGAAAAACCTCAGGAAAAAAAATCCTAGGTGTGTGTGAAGTAACTCCAACACCCCCCCTGAACATCACTATGGTGAAAATAAAGAATGGGTCCCAGAAACGAGGCCATGTTAGGTACCCAAATACAAAATATACACTAAAAATAAACGAGGAAAGAGGGAAAACCTCATGGGAAAAAATGCCCCCTCAAATTACAATGCATAAAAAAAATGAGAAGGAACAAAAAACAGTTGCTAAGCAACCTTGTCCTTCACTCCAAGAAGACCTCACAACTATGCAAGTTTGTGCTCATTGAAGATTTTGTTGAAGATGTAGATGTATGCACATATATGATGAAGTAGATGCACTATTGAGATTTCCACACATATCCACTTTATATTCTTGTAATGAATAAGATCCAAATAAATTTTGGATGAAACTTTGAAAACCGTGCGATCATTTCCAGAAAAATGATGAAATTTTGTTGATTTTAAAATGATCATAACTTCACTTCCTGGACTCCGTTTTTGACAATTTGTTTTTTTAAATTGGATATTTTCCCGAGAGGAATTCAAATATCCATTTTTTCTGCAAATTTTTCTTAGAAAATATCAGAATTAACTCTAATGTGCGTAGCTCCCTTTCTGTCTCCTGAGATGCATGCATTGCACATGGAAAAGTGTCTGCATGTGACCCCTGAGATGCATGTCATATATATTCCATATGAAATTTAGAAAACAAATATGAAATGGATTAGACATCATCTTCAATTAATGGAATACAAATTTGTGAAAATACTTTTGTAGAAGACTCTTCATAATAAGAGGCTTGATCTTCTGATGGCTTCTCTTCTAGCTCTATTGGTTCAACCTCCTGCATGAAATCTTCACAATATTTTTTATTACCAAATAGAACCTCCAGTCTGGTTCATAATTCATTTGCAGTTGAGTCTAGTGAGAAATCATATACTTGATGGATAATTTTAGGAGAAATAAACCAGAGGATACATCCTATGGCCATATCTCGTCTATCGAGAAAATTGTTTTTCTCATCGGTGGAATCAGGCTCTACTTCCATTGCCATAGTTATTTGGTACAAGCCTCTGCATATGAGTAGAAGAATAATTTTTGGCTTCCACTCCAAATAGTTATGAGGCATGAGAAGTATTGTCGGCGAATAATCCATCTTTTTTGCATTCTTCAATCTTCAGTACCTGCAAAAATAATTTGGTGTAGATTTTTCTTAGCAGTCTGTCGGCTCTGATACCATGTAAATGTGTTGAAACTGCACAAAATATATCTAGCTAGAAAATACTACACACATTTGCAGAGAGAAATTGAGAAAGAAGAAGGAGAGAAAGAATAGAAGAATTCTCATTAATCGTAATGAATAATGAATAATTTACACATGATATACTTTGTATAACTCAATGAATCCACAATGGAGGAGAACCAATGTGCCATAGTGGTGTCTAGATTGATTTGGATGCACACCAGCAGTTACGAGAGTGAACTGCCACCTAGTCTAGTCTCTCAGGCAGTTACGAGAGTGAACTGCCACCTAGCTAAGTTAACTAGTCAACTAGTCTTCAGTTAACTGATCGAACAGAGTGTAGTGAGGAGTATATCAAGGAATCAAGGGTAATGCGCCAGTCCAGTGATGATACCAAGGCAAGTGTGCATTATCATGGTGATGATCCCAATGTTGCATGGTGACAAAACCAATGCAACATCTAGACTCAACTCAACTAGTCAAACTGAAGTGTCAACTGAAAGAGAATATTTTTCAAGTGGAATATTCTCCCCTAAAATATATGATATTGGATAATGACTAATTATGACTAATAAACAAGGAAAAATCTTAGGAAAAATAAATCTTAGGTGTGTGTGAAGTAACTCCAACAATTTTCACACTTTTAGCAATAGTGAAAATGATCCATGGGAAGTTGGACCAGGAGATGTAGCCCAAGAGAGGGGTGAACTCCTTTATCATTTTGTTGTGTTAATGTGTTTATTTTGATGGTTGTTATGTATATTTATGCTTCTCATGATTAAGTAAAAACTCATTAAGTTTTTTTTGTTTATAACTTGATCCTATTACCCAAGCACATACAAATTTCACTTCCAATTTTAAAGAGACTCAAGCCTTTTCATTTTCAGATCATTTGTGCAAATTGATGGGAAGAGAGTTGGGTGGTTGGAATTTCTATAGGAATTTTGTCATTGTGTTTTAGTGAGTTTTGAGTTGTTACAATGGAATGTAGGAACCCATAGGAGCCTGTTCATCCTTGTGGACTCATAGCCCTAGCTCGAGGGTATCTTGTTGTGGAGATAATTGGTGCAACAGAGCTCACAGTTGGGAGGAAGATCCTTCATCGACAACAGTTGTGTAAAAAATTTTTAAAAGATAATTGTTTTGATCACTATGTTATTTATTATTTAATGTTGTGATAGAATGATGCATTTACTTTGTAATTTATATGTTTGAATGTCATTATGTGTGTGTTTAATTGTTGATGTGCATGTGTAGATGTTTTCATTCATGAGTATTTAAGAATTAATGATAATAGCACGCCTATATGTCATGTTGCATGTATTTTTCGCATTTGAATTGATATGTTAGTTGATTTGGTAGTAACATGGCCCTGCCTAGTAGTTAGGTATGTTACAGATTGGTATCAAATATTTTGGTTCAACACTGGACCTGTATGGGTCAAATACCATTGTGAATTTGGTAAATTCATCATTGTAGAGTTTGTTCTATGTCAAATTTGGGGAAAATTGTAAAATCAGAGTGAAATCACCAAATTTCTGAGCAAATTCGGGTTGAATTTTCCCTCAGAATTGTCAAGGGGGTGATTGCTTGCGTTGATCTACAGGTTTGTGGAGTTAAATTTGTCCTGGAAGGTATAATTTCATGTTTCATGGAATTTGAGGAGTTTAGTGAATCAATGGTCCAGATCGCATTTGACTTGGTGATAAACGACCAAGATTCATTTTGGGTTGGTTAAAATTCTTAGTTTGTCGAAGAAAATTTCTCGGTTCACGGAAAGATTTTGGAGTTCAATGAAATTTGATGAAGTGGGAACAAAGTTTGGTTTTCCAAAGAAGAAAATCTTTGATCGTTGATGAATAAAAGTGGAATTTGTTGAAGATTTTAGAGTTTGGTGAATTTTGGGGAATCAACTGTCCAGATCGCATTCAATTTGGCGATCGACAATCAAGATTCAGCTGCAAATTTGGTGAATTTCAACGGATTGATGGTAAATATCACATTGAACTTGAGATCAATGTTCCATATCCAACACATATTTGGTCAAAAATTTGTAAGTTAAACAAGTTCAACGATGTGAAATTTTGTTTTTCGCTGATTGTTGATGGATTTTTTTGGAGGTCCCTGAAAAAGTGTAGTTATCCCTGATTGTCAATGGACCTTTTTGTTGATCATATATAGGCATTTTCCTTGATCATCGATATACCTTATTCATTGGTTATCGATAGACCATTTTTCCAATCGACGATGGACATTTTTCCCTGATCGTCGAAAGATACATTTTTGTTGATCACCGACGAAAGGTTTTTAGTGATCATCAAGGAGGGGGAAAAGACAAGGATATAGAGAAGAGAAGGGAAATAAAAGGAGAAGAACAAGAGACGAAAACATAAAGGAGAATAAGAGGACAAGGGAAGAATAAGACAGAGACGAGAGAAGGAAGAAAGGAAATGATAAAGATAAACAAGGATTAAAATAAAAAGTCTGGAGCCAAAAACTTATTTTGGCCATAACAAGAGATTCATTGCAAGTTTCTCCAATATTGCACACTCTATAACTTCTTTGCAAAATAAAGGAATAAAATTTGAATGGACTACCAAGTGTAAAGATAGCTTCCAACACTTGAAAGATTTATTAACTAGTGCTTAGATTTAAAAGATTGTAGATCAAATTGAGCATTTTTTTGTGTGCATAGATGAATGTAAAGAAGGGCTTGGTGGAGTCCTTACCCAAAATGGACATGTAATTTTCTATGAGTAAAGAATTTTGAAGGAACATGAGAAGAAATGTTCCACACATGACTTGGAATTGACATCAATAGTTCATGCCTTGAAAATGTGGAGGCATTATCTCATGGGAAGAAATTTTGAGTTGAGAACAAGCCATAGTGGTCTAAAATATTTGTTTAGACAACCATTGAATGATAGACACACTATATGGCTAGAATTACTCAACGAATATGACTTTGAAATCAATTACATTAAAGGAAAAGAGAATAAAGTGGTTGATGCACTCAACAAATGGGTGCATAAAATGTATGCTATAGACATTAGTACGTATAGTTCAAAATCAAAAGACCGAATTTTAGAAGTTCTAACAACATACCAACATTATGAACAAGTTAAAGAAATTTTACAGAAGAGAAATGTACCATATAAATTTAAAGATTAAAATCTGGAATAGGATGGAATTCTCTTGTATAGGAACACAGGTTATGTTCTTAATTCCTAGGAGTTGAGAAATTTGGTTTTAAAATAGATGCACAATGTGCCATACGCTAGACATACAGGGTAACAAAAAACCATTGTAGTTGTAAGGGGCCAATACTTTTGGCCCGGTATGAAGAAATATGTAGCTGATTTTATTACTATATGCATAGAATGCCAAAAGGTAAAGGATGATCACAAACATACATCGGGATTGCTACAACTATTGCCCATTCCTGAGTGAAAATGAGAAATTGTTACTATTGATTTCATTACCAAGTTACCCAGAACAACAAGGCAACATGATTCCATCATGGTAGTGGTGGACAAGCTTACAAAGGCTACACATTTTATTCTAGTCAAGATGGCACATAAGGTATCCAAATTTGCATAAATTTATATGAGGGAAATTTCTAGGCTACAAGGTGTGCTTAAGACAACTATATCTAACAAAGATACCAAGTTTACTTCCAATTTTTGGAAAAAGGGTTGTTTAAATGATTTGGGACAAATTTAAAATTAGCATAGCATATGATCCAAAATTAGATAAGAATATAGAAAGGGTCAACCAAATAATTGAATATATTCTAAGAATGTATGTAATCGATCAACCTTCCAAGTGGGAATACTATCTTCATTTGGATGTGTTTGCTTACAACAATGGGTATCAAGCATCATTAAAGATGAGCCCATTTGAAGCCTTGTATGGAAAAAAATGCAACATGTCGATGAACTGGGATAACCCAATAGATAGAGCAATTATTGAGCTGAAATTGTTAAGAGAAATGGAAGAGCAGATGGTAAGGATAAAGTAGAATTTAAATACTACACAGGATAAATAGAAAATCTATGCAAATAAAACAAAAATACATAGACAATTCAAACTGAGAGAGCATGTGATTTTGAAAGTAAAAACTATAAGGAGCTTTCTGAAATTGGGAAGTCACCCAAAGTTGGAAGTGAGATATTGTAGGCCATTTGAAGTTATAAAGAGGATAGACCCAATTGCATACATGTTTGCATCGCATGCATCCATGAGACTTCATAATGTGTTTCATGTGTCTTTGTTAAAGAAGTATGTGTATGATCCTAACCACATAATTGATTGGACTGCGATCCATGTGGAGCACGAAAGGGGAATTTTGGGTGGAGCCAGTGCACATCTTGGACTGGAAAGTCAAATTTCTAAGGAACCAAGCCATCATATTGGTAAAGGTCCAATGGACCTGCTATAGTATTGAAGATACCATGTGGGAACACGAGGAGGCCATGCAGGAATTGTACCTACAACATTTTGCAGATTCTAAGGGAACCTAAACGTAAATTTGTACATGTGTGTATATAGACTCCATTTTGGTGTAGTTAGAGTTCTTGGAGCCACAACTCTGAGAATTCCTGTTCGTTCTGCGTTGGAGCCCTAGAAGTGAAGTTGGGTAGCCTGAGGGACTGTGGCGTAGAGAAATGAGTACAGTTCCTTGGGTTGTGCATGTTGAGGGGAATGAGAGATTGATCACCGAAATTGCTCTAGGATTCATAAAAAATGTGAAAGTATCAAGTATTGTAATGTAATATTTTGTATGTATGTACATGTACACTTGTATGGTGATGTGCACTGAAGACAATAAAAATTGTAGGGGATGGGATTGTAACACGCTAGTTTTCATCACCAATGTAGATTGTATATTTGTAAATATTATGAATGGTCTCATGCCAAACAATGTAATTTGTAAACATTGTACATTGAAAACAATAAAAATGAAATACATTGTTGATTGTAGGTGGGTAAGGACTAGAGTAATGGGGGGATAKTATTCCACAAGAGAGGGGGATTAATGGGTGTTTTGAGGGGTTTCCATGTGCCTTAAGTCTTAAGCCATCTTCATTAATTAGTTTTTCATTTAKCCATTTACCCCTTTGACTTATTAAAAAMTCAAATCATTGAATTCATGTAAGAGGTTGGGTGAGGAWGTCAACCCACATAGTTATGATAGGATRGGTTGAGTGTAATCATCCTTGRGGGAAGATTAAGATTCAAGCAAGCATGGGAGAAGAGGATTTTTCAAGTAGGAAGAAAGAACAATTTTTACAATTAGCAAGAAGATAGGAAAACTAGAGTTGGGTGTTTTAAAAGAGAAACTAGCTATAGTGGGTACTAAAGACAACTTGTTGAAGTTGATCATTGTGTTGAGAAGGAGGCTAGTATGCATGTGAGTGATTTTTGGTGAGAAATTACAAAAGATCATTTGTATATGTTGTGTGAGCACTTCTGTTGTAGTTGGATTTCCTAGAGCCCCTAGTAAAGAGATTCCTAGCCAGTCTTTGCTAGAGCCCTAGAGGGGGTGGAGATTGTCTGAGGGACTATGGTGCACAGAAGGAAATCTCATCCCTTGGGTTGTGCAAACTGATGGGGAAAAGAGATGGGAAATTAGAATTGTTGTAGGAGTTGTGTCACTATGTTTTAATGTGTTTTGAGTTGTTACAGTGGACTATAGACACCCATAGGAGCTTATTTGTCCTTGTGGACTCTTAGCCCCATATCAGGGGTGGCTTGTTGTAGAAATAATTTTTGCAATGACACCTATGGTTGGGAGGAACATCCATCGTCTGTAGTCGGTTGTGTAAAACATTTTTAAAAGATAAGTGTTTTGATCACTCATGTGCTATTTACTACTTAATTATGTAATAAAATGTTACATTTACTTTGTAATTTATATGTATGAATGTCGTTGTGTGTGTTTAATTGTTGTTGTGCATGTGTAGACGTTTTCATTCATGAGTTTTTAGGAATTAATGATAATAGTATGCTTGTATGTCATGCTACACATATTTTCCGCATTTGAATCAATATGTTAATCAATTTGGTAGTAACATGGCCCTACCTAGCAGTTGGGTATGTTGCACCTAGATTTAGGTTAAATATTCTTTCATAAAGAACCACAAGGTTTCTTTAAGGGAAAATTTTAGGGGTTCAATTTCACCATTTGACTAGTTTTCAGTTCTTTTTAAAAAATAATTTACCAATTTCCATTTCTTAATACAAATGATTCACCCAAATTCTATAGTATAAATTTTTTTTAGTTAAAAGATCACCCAATTCTTCTAAAAACTCTATAAACTTAAAAAAAATTAAATAATTTTACCAAAATATCACCAAACATTTTACAATTGGTATTTTAAAAATTAATGAGATTAACCAAATTTCAATACTTTAAGATAATATGAATCTTTAAAATATTTCTTAATTGTATTCTCTTTATACAATATTTCAAAACTAAACATGAAAACCTTTGAACCTTTGAGGTTGTTCTTCTAGTCTGTATTGACTTGGAAACTCTTCAAAATCAAAAGAAATTTTGCAAAGTCATAAATAGAAGTGTTTTTCAATTTGATTTGTTTGTGAGAATGTTATGTTAGCAAGATAAATTGAAAGAGGCCCTACATATTTTGTATGTTATGGACCAACCTATAGATTCCTCTACATATGCTTGTCTTTTGCAAATATGCAACATGGATAAATCTGTGGGAGAGGGAAACCTAATCCATACCCACATCATTGAGAGAGGATTTGAGCCAGATATACTATTAGAGAATATGTTTCTAATCATGTATGCCAAGTGCAATAATCTAGTGGATTCCTGTAGAGTTTTTAGAGAAATGCATTTCCTAAATGTAGTCTCTTTCACTGCAATGATTTCAATGTATACATGACGTGGTTGTGACAAGGAGACCTTGATATCATTCTACTAATTTCTAGAATCTAGCATCCAACCCAATCAATTTACCTTTTCCATTGTTCTATTGGCATGTTCCAAGTTCACATCTCTCAATCAAGAGAAGGAGATCTATGAACAAATATTCAAAAATGACTTACAACCCAATGTCTCATGGAGAATTCCCTTATGGATATATGCCAAATGTGGGAGTATAGATGATGCACATGATGTTTTTGGCAAATGCTAGAATCATATGTGGTATCATGGATTGTAATGGTTGTAGGATATGCATAGAATGGTTATATTTATCTTGCATTAGTTTATGGAATAGGGAATGGGGGGCATAATGGTTATATTTGTGTCACACAAGTTTCCAAAATGGGGAATAGGGGAAAGGGGGATATAGTCGTTGGAATGGCTAGAGCACACCCCCAAATATGTGAGGGACAATAAGTTGTGGATATATATATGGGAGCTAGGGG
>JASDQU010393742.1:0-10905 GCA_032191745.1 Picea mariana | reverse complement strand
TATATGTTAAAAAAATATTAATATGAACAATACAATTGGTTTTATAATTTGTTAATTTAGTTAAATTTTTATTATAAAAAACAAAATATTAAAATAAATCAATTCATTAATTTTAATTTAAAATTTTAAAATAATAAAAAAACATTATTATTTATTATCACAAATCCAAAACAAACAATAATTTAAACTTGATATTATTAAGAAATTGAAATAAGGAAAAATTGAAGTGTTAACCCAATAAGATGGGGAATAATGAAGAAGCTTAAGAAAAAGGAAGTTCCTTGACTAAGACATGTTTTTCTAAGGAAATAGTTCTAGCATTCAAGGTTGCAAAGAAATGTGTGATGAGTGTGAGGTCATGGTAGTCATTAGGTCTACAATGTCTCACAAGTCTATCATGTGGGTTGAGCATCTCAGTGTGTTTTATTTGCATATAATCTTTTTTGTCTCCTCTATTCGGAACTGAGGCGAATGGAAAATGGACACACAAAACTTTCTCCACATGACTTGTATCTCTTCTCCAAGGTTCTGTGATATAAAGGGACATGTTTTGTTCATTTTGTATGTGGGAGTTTGTGTGTGAAAAAATTGTGATATGTATTAATTGGCTTGAGAAATAATTTTATTGAGTGTTTAATTTGTGGATGACATGGATGTATAAATTGTATGTGTCCTCCATATCATCTCAATGTGTTTTATCTACATATAATCTTTTTTGTCTCCTATTTTCATAACTTGTGTGGATGGACAATGGGTGTACACAAACTTTATCCACACAACTTGTATCTCTAGCCTCAAGTTCTCTTCCACATAGCTTGTATCTCTACTCCAAGGTTATCTATATATGTATATGATTTTATTCTAAGGGTTGCTTCTCCTATTTGTAAGGTTGATGGATTTGCATTTCATTTTTCAAGTATTTTCACTAAATCTAGAGGGGAGATATTTCTTTTTTTTTTATTTACCAAAAATAGAAGAACTGAGAGGGATATGTGGAGAACTAGCATTTATGCATGATAGGTTAGGGTTCCCACAATATTGAGTTGAGGTAATCACAAGGTTATAGAGGGTGGAGGACATGGCATCGAAGCTCACAATGGAAAATGATACGCTGGAATGCTCACCTAACCTGTTGGAGGGCCAGTCAAACTAGACGAGTCCACATCCACACACAATTGGAACTCATGTGGGTGTAGGGAGGAGGTACCCAATAAATATGCTTCCATTGGAGGAGTAAATAATGAATATTCTTGGTGAGCTAGCTCAAATAATACCCATCATCCATAAGAACAGATTATTGGGAATAAAGATGTAAGAGTTGAAACCCGAAGAAGAATAATTTCACCAAAACAACAACACCTAGCATTGTTATCTACAGTTGAACCAAGTAGTTTTGAAGAGGCCAACAAGGATGAACATTGGATCAAGGCTATGTATGAAGAATTGAATTAGATAAAGAAGAATGACACATGGGAACTAGTTCCAAGACCAAAGAAAAATAACATGATTGGTACAAAGTGGGTTTTCCGAAACAAACTGAATGAGGATGGACACGTAACTAGAAACAAAGCAAAGTTAGTTTGCAAAGGATACACTCAGATTGAAGGTATAGATTTTGAAGAGATCTTTTCCCTAGTTGTGAGGAAGGAAGCAATCAGATTGATCTTAGCCTATGCATGTTCCAAAAGAATCAAGGTGTATCAAATGGATGTTAAGTCAACCTTTCTTAATGGAGAATTAGAAGAATATGTCTACATCGAGCAAACAGAAGGATTTCTACTGTCAGAAAAGGAAGATTACGTTTGCAGGCTGAAGAAAGTGATGTATGAACTCAGGCAAACCCCCAGAGCATGTTATTCAAGAATGGACAAGTATCTACAACAACAAGGATTCGGGAAGGGAAATTTCTGCACATTGTGATGCAGAAGTTCAACAAGCACCAAAACCGAATAGAATTTTCACTGAGTGGAAAAGAAATGGAAAAGGCACGGACTGCTTCCAGTTCCGAGGACGAAGAAAAAGGAATGGATGTTTATTTGGGAGTTGAAGGATTGAACTCCAATGGCCATGGAGAAGAGATAGATAAGGAAGGAAACATAAGGAATATCATTGAAGGATTGCAAAAAGATGCCCAAACTCGCCGAGCAGATAGCAAATTTGTTTTTAAGGAATGATGACCTAACAAATTCCGGTTTTCTGCACATTGTGTTTGAAGAAGTTTAGCGAGTGCCATAACCAATTAGAGTTGACACCGAGTGAAAATAAATGGAGGAGATATAGAATGCTTCCAGTTCAGAGAACGAAGCTAAAGGGATGGATGTCCATTTGGGAGTTGAAGGATCGAACTCCAATGGGCATGGAGAAGAGATATATAAGGAAGGGCATATGATGAAGATCATTGAAAAATTGCAGAAAGATGCCCAAACTTACCGAACAGATAGAAGAAATCTCAGGAAAGCTCAGGATAAACAAGGTGAATTCAACTTAAAGTTGATGAAGAGTCTGGAGAGAATAGAAAAGAAGTTGGACCAGGAGAGAGACTCGAGCAAAACAGGGAGTCACCCGACTTCTGAGGGAAGAAGATCAAGGAGTGTTGGTAAACACCATCATCACTCCCAAGGTCACTCCAAGAGGAGGGCACACATTAGTTCAATCCTATCTCCTACGAGAAAGCACAAGAGATCTGGAGTGGATGGACTAAAAGAAAAAATGAACAAGATTAAGCCTCCAACGTTTAATGGAGAACACAAGAAGGAGGAAGATGCCAAAACATGGTTGCTTGGCATGAGGAAAAATTTCCAACTACAGAATTATTCCTCTCATGTAGAAGGAAGAATTGCAATGTATCAACTGAAGGGAAAGGCATCCATGTGGCGGGATAAACTTGTGCAGGTACAACACATTAGAGAGAAAGATATCACTTGGAAGGAATTCAAGAGGTATTTCGAGAATAAATACTTGACTAAAAGATACTATGACATAAAGATGAAAGAGTTCTTTGAACTCAAACTGGGCAACATGACCATTAATGAATATGAATGTAGGTTTTTGGAATTGATGAAGTATGTTTCGTTCATCAAAGAGGAGTTTGTCAAGATTCAAAGGTATCTAAGTTGATTTCCACCTTCCATTGGTGACAAGATTCAATATGATGATCCTAAGACTATGGAAGAAACGATAAGAAGAGTGAAATGCTTATTTGAGAAGAAAAGAGAAAAGCCTACTTTTCGGAAGGCTTGGGATGACTAGAGGAAGTTCAAAAAAGAGCAGAGGTAGAAGGGAAACAAGCCACCCTTTTTCAGAAACAATACTCAAGGAAAAACATCGTTTAGAGAGCCAAGAATGGCTGACATAGGGGAACAAAGGCCAAGGTAGACACCCATTCATTGTTGGGGCTGTCAGGGGAACCACAAGTACATAAATTGTCCCCATAAAAATGGAAAAGTGAGTGTTGTCCATAATGTTCAGCAAGCTGAAACAGTGGAGCACATGAGAAGTAGAATGCAAAGGATCTATGCAGCCCTAGACAACAAGCAAGATGAATTTCAATCACACATGATTGAAGTGGAAGGTATGATTAACAACCAACCATTTACTATTTTAATTGATTCATGGGCTAGCCATAGCTATATAGATCCTAGAGTGGTGGAAAGTTTTCATTTGTCGAGAAGAAAACATTAAAATTCTTGGTTAGTGTAGCTGGCTACAGGAACCAAGAGAAAAGTCACTGAGTTAGTTAAGTCCTGTCCAGTGGACATGAATAGATTGAGCACAGAGGTTGAATTGAATGTTCTACTTTTAGGTTCTTATGACCATCTAATTGGGATGGACTGGTTGGACTAGCACCATGCCATCTTGGACTGTCGTAACAAGGCATTCACTTGCCTGGATGAAGAAGGAAATCAAAGAACAGTCCAAGGAATTCCTAGAGTTGTTGCTATTAGAGAAATCTCAACAATGCAGTTGAATAAGTGCTACAGGAAAGGTTGTCAATTATTTGCAGCCCATGTTGAGGAAGCATCTAAGGATAAGGTCTCAAATATTGGAGATCATGTGGTACTAAAGGAGTTTGAGGATGTATTCTAGGACGTACCCGGATTACCCCCAAAGAGAGATATTGATTTTTCTGTAAAATTGATTCCTGGAGTAGCTCCAGTATAAAAAGCTCCTTACAGAATGAGTACACCAAAGCTGAAAGAACTGCAATTGCAGCTTGAAGAGCTTTTGAAGAAGGGGTATATATGCCCAAGTGTGTCGCCTTGGGGTGCCTCAGGCCTTTTCATGAAGAAGAAGGATGGGATATTGAGATTGTGCATTGATTTCAGACAGTTGAACAAAGTAACTGTAAAGAACAAATACCCTCTGTCGAGGATCGATGATCTCTTTGATCAGTTGAAGGATGCTAAGATATTTTCGAAGATAGATCTCAGGTCAGGATATCACTAGGTAAGGATAAAGGATGAAGACATCATAAATACCGCCTTTAGAATGAGGTATAGTCATTACGAGTTCACAATGGTGCCATTTGGGTTGTCAAATGCACCCGTTATTTTTATGTGCTTGATGAATGGTGTATTCATGGACTATCTAGACAAGTTTGTCATAGTCTTTTTGGATGAAATTTTGGTGTATTCCAAGTTAGAGGAAGAGCATGAACAACATATGAGGATGGTGTTGCAGGTGCTAAGAGAGCACCAACTGTATGCTGAGTTGAGAAAATGCTCGTTTTATCAGGAGCAGATCCATTACTTGGGTCATATTATTTCGAAGGATGGGATAGTTATAGATCTGAGAAGATTGAGGCCATCAGAGAATGGTCAGTGCTAAAGAACGTGACATAAGTCATATCCTTTATGGGTCTAGCTAGTTATTACAGAAGGTTTATTGTAGGGTTCTCGAGGATAGCTCACCCTATCACTTCCTTGCAAAGGAAGGAGAAGTTTTAGTGGACAGATGATTGTGAAAAAATCTTTCAACAATTGAAGCAACTGTTAACCAGTGCTCCAATCCTTAGGATTGCAGATCCGAATGAAGACTTGGTGGTGTGCACAGATGCATGCAAAGAAGGATTGGGAGGAGTCCTTAGTCAGAATGGATTCGTGATTTGTTATGAATCCAGAAAGTTGAAAGAGCATGAAAGGAACTATGCCACCCATGATTTGGAGTTGGCAACAACAGTACACACTCTAAATAATTGGAGGCATTACCTCATGGGAAGGAGGTTCGAACTAAGAACATACCACAACAGTCTGAAGTATTTGTTTGATCAACCAACCTTGAATGCTAGGCAAAGTAGTTGGCTAGAGTTTCTGTGTGAGTACGATTTTGATACCAAGCATATCAAAGGGAAGGAAAACAAAATGGATGATGCACTTAGCAAGAGAGTGCATGAATTACATACTGCAACCATTAGCATGTACTGAACTGATATTAAAAGCAGAATTTCAGAGACTGCAAATACAGATTTGCAGTACAGGGATTTGGTAGAAAAGCTACAACAAGGTAAGATGCCACAGAAAGTGGATAATTATAAGTTGGAAACTGATGGAATACTTATGTACAAGAACATAATTTATGTATCTAATGTCCAGGACTTGAAACTTATGATTTTGCATGAAATTCATAATGTGCCTTATGTTGGGCACCCTGGATATCAGAAAACTGTGGGAGTAGCCAAGAGCCATTACTTTTGGCTAGGTATGAAGAAAGATATTGTTGAATATATCACCAGATGTATGGAGTGCCAGGAGGTTAAAGATGAGCATAGACACCCAATAGGGTTGTTGCAACCTTTACCCATTCTTGAGTGGAAGTGGGAAGTGGGGACAATGGATTTCATCACAGGATTGCCCAGAACCGGAAAACAACAAGACTCAATCATGGTGGTGGTGGACAAGCTTACGAAA
The DNA here is from genome assembly GCA_032191745.1 of Picea mariana. Taxonomy (NCBI): domain Eukaryota; kingdom Viridiplantae; phylum Streptophyta; class Pinopsida; order Pinales; family Pinaceae; genus Picea; species Picea mariana. Next base: position 4,999 of record JASDQU010393742.1, on the reverse strand, counting down.
GCTGGCCATTTTATTCCACTAAAGACTACTCACAAGGGAGCAGATGTTGTTGATATTTTTATGAGGGAAGTAGCATGATTGCATGGTATTCCCAAGACAATTGTGTCTGATAGAGACCTGAAATTTACCTCAAATTTTCGCAAAGGGTTATTCAAGGGGTTCAGAACGAATCTGAACTTTAGTACAACCTATCATCCCAAGTCTGATGGGTAGAAAGAGGGGGTGAATCGAGTAATAGAAGACATACTAAGGATTTATGTGATGGACAAACCATCGAAATGGGAAGACTTCCTACATTTGGTAGAATTCGCCTACAACAATGGGTGTCAAGCATCGTTGAAGATGAGCCCATTTGAAGCACTTTATGGCAGAAAGTGAAATACTCCAGTAGGATGGGATAATCTAGCTAACAGGGCAGTAGTTGGGCTAGAGTTGTTCAAATAAATGGAAGAACATATGGTAAAAATTAAGCAGAATTTGAAAGCTTCCCAAGACAGGAAGAAAAGTTATGCTGATAAAAAATAGAACCCACAGAGAGTTTAAAGTGGGAGAGCATGTTTTCCTGAAAGTGAAAGCCAATAGAAGTTCCTTGAAGCTGGGAAACTACACCAAGTTGGCAGCCAAATTTTGTGGACCATTTGAAATCCTTGAAAGGATTGGGCCAGTTGCATATATGCTTGCATTACCTGCATCCATGACTGTACATAATGTGTTTCATGTTTCATTGCTTAAGAAATATACACCTAATGTTAATCATGTAATTGATTGGAATGTGATTCAAGTGGAACAAGAAGGTGTCCTGGAAGTGCATCTTGTGCGCATATTGGACTGAAAAAGAAAACAACTCTGGAATCAAACCATAGGGCTTGTAAGGGTCTAGTGGACCTTGTATGGTCCTGAGGAAGCGACATGGGAGCATGAGGATGCTATGTGGGCAAAATACCCACATATTTTTGAAGATTTTGAAAATCTTGTTGATACTGTGTGAAAGTTGCACTGAGGACAGTGCAAAAATAAGGGGAGGGGATTGTAATATCCCCAAGGACGAGCCCTGTTGTAATCATGTTTATGAATTGTAAATCATGCTTTGTAAGCTGTTGAGCCAAGTATTGATAAGCTAGTGGGCTTATGTGTTTATTAGGCTAGAGAGCCTAAGTATTAAGGCCAGAAGCCTGATTTCGTATATGTAATTATGCAGATCATTAATATAATATATGAACATCGTTGCATGCAAATCGACCACGAAGAAAGAGTGATGGGGGACTAAGATTCCACGGGGTGGGTAAGGGAAAAAGGGGCTGAAAGGTTGGAAAGAGGGGATAATATTAGGGGCTTAAGTCCTTGAGAATAATATTTTATTATTATTCTAAAGCTGTGTGATAAAAAATGTTTTAATCCTAAGTCTTGGGAGAGGCAACACATGCATCTCCAACATGTGAAAAAGGGAACGCATGCAGCTCCAGGAAGACAAGTGTCGACCCAGGCACATCCGGTTAAAAACTGAAGTGTCAACTGAGTCGGGGGTTGGTCCTCCATTCTTGCGTCCGTCTGTCTGAACCGTGTTGCTATGCATCCTATCTCTATGTTGATTCCTAGTCACACAGCTCTGAAATCGATGTTACCTGAACTATGCATTGTCTTAGTGGCTTGTTGTCATTTTATGTCATCTGAACTGCTTGAGTCTGTGTTCGACCTCTGCGTTGATTGAGCTATGTCACAAACTCGTGGATCGAGCCATGTCACCTATGTATATTGTGAGCTGAGCCTATCCACTCTTGCAGAGTCGAGTCCGTACCTGAACTGTCTTTGGGTTGCTGCCTTTTGTTTCCCGAGTGGTGTTGACCAGTTGATGTTGCTGCTATCCTCACCGTGTTGGAATTGAGTCGAAACTGCCTGAAGAACCAGGTTGTCAGGATCGTGCTTGAAGAGGCAGGTTGTCAGGCCTGTGAGCAGCTCTCTCCAGGTGAGAGAGTCTTCTGGGAAGTGAATTTCTCCCAGAGAGAGTCCACCACCAACTACAGAGCTTTGATAATTCCTGATCCATCTTGTTGTCGAGACCCAAAGAGGGAGGTGAAGCACCGATGGACTGTGATTGTGAAGGTGTATACTCCCGGGTGGAACATGCATGTGGGGAATGAGAGTCCATGAGTAGTGGGCATAAGAAGGGTCTTGGAGAGAATCTTTTTGTTTGTATTGTGTAGTTTTCCTATAACCTCAACCTAGTCTAGGATTCCCTTGCCCTGGGTAGAGCTTGGTCCCATATCGAGGGTGACCTATTATTGAGCATGATGAGCAGTGTGGTCTAAGGATGGGAGGTTCATGGAAGGTCTGCACATGGTTGGTGGAGTTACTACAGTTACAAAGATAAGTATATGCATGTGTTTAATTTCAATTAAAATGCATGTCTGTGATGCTTGCAATATTGTCATGTATTCTATTGCAATCATGAATTGCTCTTAATTCCATTATTTATGTATGTTAGCAGTAATCCTGTGATTACTCTATATTGTTTAGTTAAATGTGTTAATTTGATTTAATGCATGTTATTTATATAAGTATGAGAATTTTTTCACATAGTAGCATTTCCCGACAGTGGGGTTGAAGGCCCAGGGACGTTACATCAACAATGCAATATTTAATTGCGTGTAGTTTTAAATTCCTTGCTTTTGAAGGAGTCATGTTATTTGGGTATTGAAGAGTAAGGAGGTATGCAACAATATCATGGTACCAGATAGAGGAATAAAACGTATCTTCAATCTAAATCATAGGTGCCTGATCATCAATTTCCTCTATATCCATGAGAGAAATGTGTGATTCGAGGTTATTTATTCTGAGTGCTCTGAAATTTGACTTGGCTAACAACCTCACTAGACCTTGACCTTTGAATAGCTTGGTGGGTTTCACTTCTAGATCAAACTCTTGAATTTTATCCAACCATCTCCCTCTTCTTCCATTAATGTCTAGCTGAACCAATATATCCTTAATAGCGTTCGTTGACACATAGGCGATTATTTGGGAGTGAAGGACGTATGTTCTGAAATATTTGAGAGCCTTTACCATTGCATAAGCTTGTTTTTCAAGTATATCATATCTTAATTTTGCATCCCTGAGGCTTTTGCTGAAGAAGGCTATTGGTTGTTTGAATCCTTCTATCTTTTGAAGGAGTACTGTTTCAACAGTGTGTTCAGAAGTGAATGAGAAGATTAAGATTTCCTTTGTATAGTATGGACTTGCTAGCACTGGTGCTTCCCCTATAGCTTTCTTGACGCGCTCGAAAGATGCTTTAGCTTCTGCAGTCCACTTTACTTCGTTGTCCTTCTTTAACATATCTATAATCATTTTGATTATTTCAACAAAGTTGGGAATAGATCTTCTCAAAAAGTTGATCTTTCCTAAAAACGATTGAATTTCTTTTCTATTCCTAGGGATATTAATCATGTCAATAGCTTCAACTTTCTTAGGGTCAACCTTGATTCCTTCTTTTGACACTATATGGACTAAGAGATTACCTTCTTGCATAGAAAAATGTGATTTCTTGGGATTAAGAGACAAACCGAACTTTCTTCATTTTTCGAAGGTTTGTCTGAGGTGCAGCAAATGTTCTACATCAGAGTTGGAAAAAACTATCAAATCATCTAGATAAATAACAACAAATTTGTCTCTCTCACTGACGAATGCAATATCCATCTCTCTCTGGAAAGTAGTTCCTGCATTCATCAAACCAAAGGGCATTTTATCATACATAAAGGTTCCCCATGGAGTGGTTAACGCAGTCTTCTCTCTGTCATCTTCATGAACATTGGTCTGATTATATCCGGAAAAACCATCAATCATGGAAATCTTGTTAGCCCCTACTACTTTCTCTATAACATGGTCCATCTTTGGGAGCGGGTAGTTATCTTTAACAGATGATCAATTTAGTTTTCTAAAATCAACACAGAGTCTTATTTTGACGTTTTTATTTCTAACGGGGACTAGATTGGCTACCCATTTAGAGTATCAGAGTGACACAATGATTTTTGCATCGAGGAACTTCTTAAATTCCCTTTATATCATTGACAAGAGAATATGCTTTATCTATCTAATCTCCTACCTGAAAGGTTTAATACCATGTTTTAAAGGAATCTTGTCTTCAATAACAGATGTATCGTAAGTTTTTAGATCATCATAATACCATGCAAAGAAATTTTTATACTACCTAAGTAACTCAATGTTCTTACTCTTCATTTGGGCCAGAAGGTATTTTGATATTTTGACCATTTTGGGATCTTCATCAGTTCCTACATTACAGTCTTCAACTTCTTCAGGTTGAGGTCATAAGGTAGACTTTAAAGGTATGCCATCCTGGTCAAACAACCTTTCTAAAGGGATCAAGCCTTTGGGAATATGAATTTTCTTAAGAAATATCATGCAGTGAATTGCAATCTTATCTTGGAATTTCTTTGGGTTCTCCCCTTCCTGCATAATCCAAGCAGGATCATTTTGGTTTTCCTGATCTATGTGAGTTTCATAAAACTCGTCAACCATTTCTGGGAATTGTTTGATTTGTTTGTCGTCTTCGAACACTTGCCAGTGTTGAACATTGTTCGAGATCAAAGTTCTATGTCTCATCTCAATGTGATATTTCAGTTTCAATACAGTAAGAAGTATGAAGGTCGTAACAACCTTGGCCAAGGAATCATCTTGTTGATTCTCTATCCTGGGAATAGAGTGAATATTAAAAGATGAGAAGAAGTTCTCTATAAGATCCAAGGCACAATTCCTATATGATATCAACCTTGGATGCTTATCTTGATACTGTTGTTTTACTTGTTTTACAATAAGCTCTGCATGATCCAAGTGGATATCGGGGGCCACCCACCTTTTCCAAATGGATCAAAATAGTTTTCTGGCCATTTTGGCAATTTACTATTTTTAGCAGGTTTTAACTTTCGGGGCCATTTTGAGGGCCTAAATGAAGGTTTTTCGAGATAGAGGTTCTCAATGATATCCAAAGGAA
>JASDQU010393740.1:0-10807 GCA_032191745.1 Picea mariana | reverse complement strand
CTCCTAAGTGTCTAAATATCCTAACACAAGGGTCTCATCACTCCAAGTCATGATAGCTGAGACTCCGAGATTGTTTTGCGATTTTTCATATCGTGAATTTGAACCTCTTTCCTTTGGATTTCCCGATCTGCAAAACTCCGAAATGGAGTCTTTGTGGTGCTCTGATCTTTCACCACGCATCCGTCCCGGATCAATCCTGGATCAAACATTTCAGGTCATTTATCCATTTCTCATTTCGCGAGTTGGAAGGATAGAGCACTTCCTTCTTTTGACTTTTTAGTCAACGGAATGTTGATCTGTGACCACGTGTCCTGCCCGAAGATGGATGATCCTTCTTCTTTCGGGATTTTGTATACCCGCTTCTCCTTGCTCTTTAATGAATGTGCAGGTTCTCCCTAATCCAATGATGGATGGACCCCGTGCTTATATCGAACACCCGAGATCTATTCTTGTCTACTGCGTGCTACTCCTCTTTGAATTCATATCTAACGGTCATCGGGGATTTTGAATAAGATCCAACATTCACTGTTGCTCCTCCTCTTCCATTGTCACTACGTTGTTGATCATGTTGATCTTTGCCATCATTGTTCTTGCCATCAATGACAAGCTCACTCCCAACTGTAAACCTTCCAACACACTTAATAAGCCTTATACATCGCCAATAAAACCAAGATTTCATAAACCATGTAAGAAGTGTCGAATAGTAGCATAAACATGAAATAAGAACCGGATCTGATCTCCCAATCTACAAGGGGGTCCCACCAACTAGTATTATTTATCTTGTTAGCTTATAATAATAGGCTTTAGCAATAATTTTTTGGAAAAACCTCATTGCGATTTTAATCATCAACAAACTGGTGAATCCACGGGGAAATTTGTTTTTAGCAGATTTAGAACTCAAAACTCATGGTTTCGTAGACCAAGAAAGTAGTTCAAGAAGATATAATCAGGAATATTATGCAACAGGGGGAGGTGAGCGGATTTAATGGAAAAATGACTAGGAATTTGGGAAGAACTCATGACAAGTGTTAAGTATGAGGGGTTTTACCACTGTGTGCATAATCGTTCAACCAAAATCGGCTCTTATCTTCAAGGAGGAATTTTATGAACTTGTTCTCTTAAATTATCAAATGGATGAAGAAAAGGAAAGCAAAAGTGGGAGATAACCCGAATTTTTTTTTTTAGACAACAGTGGATGTAGATAACAAATTCAAGGGTGCTTTCAGGGGAAACATCGTAACCACTATGTAAGCTTGATTGTTATTGACTAACAATGCTTTACAGGAGTGTCACTATGGCAGAACTGATCCAACACCTTATTTTGACCAAATTAACTAAAAGATGGTAGGAAACAAAAACATGATAGAAGTAAAATTGTAAGTTTAAAACAACAACAATAAAATGACAGAAATGCAAAAGCAATAGGAAATTTTTAAACAAAAAGCAGAAGTCAAACTATTGTAATGTAGAAAAGAAAATAGTGAAAAACTAAAAAGCAGAGCTAGACTACTAGTATATAGAAAATCCAAACAGTGTTGGAACCTTTCATGTTGGTCCCTCGTAATGTTTCAAGCGAGAACCGTTAGTGTTGTAGGAAAACAATTGCTCCTGTAATTCCTTTATAATGTAAGAGTTAGTATCCAGGACAAAAGCAATTTCGAAAGGACCCATAAATAACACTTGGAAGTCTAAGGTAATTATCATCCCCTTAACTTATATGATTAGATCATCAAGGTAGATATGGATGTTGATTAGTTCATCAAGAGTCATGTGTATAGGTATTTTATAAGTGGTACTTGCATCAGGTAAGCTAGAAAACGGTCATTTATAATTCATGGTACCCCAATTAGTGATAAGAGTGGTTTTGCGAACATCTTCCCCTTTTCCCTTGATTTTACTGTAACCCAAAAAATTGTCAAGTAAGGGCCTCATTTGTGACATTACAACCTGCTGCAGAAACATTTCCATATTGAAAGGAGGAAAGGGATTTCTCATAATAGCCTGACTAAAATTGTTTAAATTAATACAGGTTCTAATATGATCAGTTTTCTTCAAAACAGGTACCCAATTGGAAACCCATTTAGAGTAGACTGGAAAAATAATTCCATCCCTTAAGAAGTTTTCCAACTCTCTTTGAAAAGTTGCTTTAAATGCAGAGATAATAGGTATTTGTTTTTGCCTAGATGGTTTCATGCCCTCCTTGATGGGGATAGCATGTTGTGTAAAACTAGGATCAAAACCACGAAGATCCTCATAAGACCAAGCAAAAACATCTTGAAATACACCAAGTGGCTTGGCAAACCTCATTTCTTTTTTATCAGAACAATTGGTACTTATTTTAACGTTCTTTGAAAATTTGAGTGCCCCAATGTTCAAGGAGATGGTTTCACCCACCTTCCTTTGTAACTCTTCTTCTTTCTATTTTTCTTTATTGCCTACATCACTCGATGAAAATGAACTCTCAAGAGGAGTCAAATCCTTAGGAATCTTGTTGTCTTATTTGGATATAATTTCCTTGGGCTTAAAAGGTTCATCTTGAATGAAATCACAAACTCTCTCATCGTTAGGGAGGGCCTACCAAGATTCTACATTATCAGGGATATGTGGACAATATAGATATTGAAAAGAACAATCAGGCATGTGAGGCAAGGGTTGTTGATTAGGAGAAGCTGCAAAGCCAACTAACCGATCAGCCATTGAATTCAACTCCCTCTTAACATGAGTGATGTTGAAAGACAAAAGGTTCGAGATAAGTACCCAAACAATTTGGGCGTATCATTTCATCGGATTGTTGCTAGGAGAGAATATCTTACGTACCATGTTCACAACAAGCTCAAAATGTCCAAAAACTGAAAGGTGACCACAACCAAGATTATAAGTGTTTTCAATTCCTAATAATAAAGCTTTGAATTCGGTGACATTGTTCGTACAAGAAAACTCCAACCTGTAAGACAAATTATGAATTTTCCCTACAGGGGAAACCAAGATAATTATAGCCCCATTACCTTCATTAGAGCATGAACCATCAAAGTGCATGTGCCACATATCATCATCTAAAACATTTTTTTTCAAAGGAATATTATCCTCCTCAGCAAAGATGGAATATACTCCTAGTTCCTCCTCAATATAGTTTACATTAGGTTTTGGAACACTCTCTATGTAGGGTGAAATACTTCCCTCTCTAAGGACTATAATATTCTTACCATTCCGAGGAACAGATAAATGTGTCCCATCAAGTGACAGGTATCCACTTGTTAAGGCTTTCCAATGTCTTCCCAAGATAATTGAGTAATTTCTTACTGGCATATCGATTACCTGAATACTAAGGGTTGTCCTTATTTTAGGGTGTGTGCATAAAACTAAGGTCACATATTTAATCTCACCTATGGTTGTTTGTTGTAGACTATTATAGGAGAGAATGCTTCTGGTGTTTTCATTTGTACAAGACAATCCTATCTCTTCCATAATAATCTTTGACATCACACTTGGGCCCGAACCACCATCAATGAGGCAACAATGGGAAATTTTATCCATAATCTTTATAGAAATATAAAAAGGGGGATTTTTTATAGGGTATATAAAGTTATGTACACCTACTTTATTTAAATATGAATCCTCTTCATTTACCTCTTCAGAGAGGTTGGCTACAACGGAATATTTTCCTTCCATGAATGGTTTCAGATGCATCTGTTGTTCGGGGACAACAACCATGTCTAGAAGGGTTGCATCTTCTTTGATGTTGGCTAAATGATTCAAAATATTGTGCTTGGAAGAGGGGAGACGATAGGTTATTCCTTGACTGTCAAGAACCTTAGGAACCTGAACAGTAGCAGCGGGAAAGGATGAGCTCGGGCTAGAAGAATTGTGGGGATGATCAAAATTTCCTTTGGGAGCATATGTTTTGTTCCTAGTATTGATGATCATGAAATCTTCAAGCTCTACAAAATCTAGGGTAGCGATGGTTTCTGGTCTTTTACCAAAGATATTATCTTTGGCACTCTTCCTTACCTCACATGTGGCTTCCTCATGGTGTTCCTAGCAAAAGTTACACCAACTTCGAGGCAAGATAGCTTTAGGATAAAAGTTATTCTCAATTGGACTTCAAAAGGGGGGTACAGAAGAGGATGATGCTCTAGGGTTAAGAGGTGAGACAGTCCCCTTTTGCTTGAATGATATCATACAATTGTTCATATCTTGTAATAGTTGTAAGAGGGCAGACATGTATTTCTGTCTAACGGATTCTCCCTGGGGAAGACATTTTCTTTCAAGTTGTTCTTCATACTCTGAAGAAGTATGCAGAGCGGAACCGAGATTATCAATAGATTTTTCCTCAAGCCTATGATGATAGGGGGAAGGTAATGCATTGTAGTAATGCATGAAAGCGGATTGGTTATGAGGTCGAATGAGCTCAGGGATTTGATTGTATAACTTAGTGAAACACAAGTTGAAGGACTTGATGGTCTCACCATCCTTATAGGTGATGTTGTTATATTCCCGTAACTTCTCAACTAGGCTTTTAGATTTCCCATAAGTGTATTGAAACCAATAGATTAACTCCTCCCAAATAGATAGAATCTTAGGAGGAAGGTCAAAGAAATTGGCCGCAGCCTTTCCTTCAAAGGAATTGACGAATAATCCATGCAAGTATCATTTTCATTGGCTCCTATGTTGTGACGGGCATTAGAAAATGCCACCAAATTTTTTTTTGTAGTTACAGTGTTATTTCCCGAGAACTTAGGAGGATTCTCCTTGAATTTAGGTAGTGGAAAAGTAGCAGGTGTTAGGTTGAGAGGAGAGGACACTTGCCACGGTGTGGTTATGGCATCTTCTTCAAACTGAAAAAGCCCATATTTTTTAATAACCTTGGTGGGGTTTGTGGTATATTGGACAAGGATATGGTGGCTATATAAGCTACCAATCATTGACAAAGATGAAGATTGAGAAGAGGAAGAACTTATCGTTCCACCAAAGCCACCACTAGATGTCATCTTGTGGATGATAGATGAGGGAAAGAAAGATGAACTAAATGAATCAAACAAGGTTCTCCTTAGATAACTTTGTTGGGTGGATAACACAACGTTCCTTCTTCCTATTTCAGCAATAGTATTAGTTTCAGGTGATAAGACTCTTCTTCTTCTAGAAGCATGAGATTCTAAGAACATGAAAGAAAGGCCAAAATCGAAGAAACAAGAAGGTTACTACTGATTTCTTGGTTGTCTACGTCTAGCTTCCAAACGTTCTTGGGCACTAATATCTCGTTAAATTGTTGCCCATGAATGATTAAGCTCAGCACGGGTATTGGCAGTGTCTAAAATGGTGTTAAACATATTCAAAGCAATGTTGGCATGATATTGAAGACCAGGCTCAATATTAGGCTTCCTTGTAACAGGTACAGTCATTAAGAAATAAAATAGTCAAAGAATCAATATCAGAAAAATAGATGTATTGATGAAAATTGAGTATAAAAATCAACCAGAGAGATATCGAAGATCTCCCCAGTGGAGTTGCCAAAATAAATGTTGAGGAAAAGATATGAAGTGATCTTACTCAAGCATTTTCAGATTCTTCTTGGCTAAATAAAAATATACGGGAATATCACCCTATGTTTATAGCCATCAAAAATAAAATCCTAACTCACAAGTATTGATTACAAGTGCTTAGGCTAGTATTTTTTATAAATAAAAGCTTGCTGGAAAATTCATTTTAATGTGATTTTTCTGAATATAATGGTTGTTGAAATAAATGTAGAGACAGAAGTAAAGACACCAATATGATAATCAGGATAGATGAGACATAAAGCAATCCTTTATTTCATTCCAATTCACCAAAGAGTCATTATTTTTACAAAATTTCATGTAGAAATTTTGGACCAAAGTCAAACTTAGATATCCCCAATGAAACATACAAAAGGACCTCTGACAGAAAATAAAAAACTGAACTCTAAAAGATGGATCAACTTGACATAGATTGCTACCCACTCGACTCTTCACAATAGCCTTTGGTAGCCATGAAAACTAATTCGCAAACAGACAAGTCTACACAGACTATCAAAGATAGATCAACACCTCTAAAAAACAAGTGTCTGAATGATGTAATTCAACCCTGAATCTTGTTGTCTACAATAAGACCCTGCTATCATAAAAAAGAATTGGGCTTGTGATAAATTAAGGAATGAATGAAAACTAAACTATCTCAACATAAACTCAAAGAGAAAACCTTAGAATTCTTCTCCTTCTATCCTGCCCTTGTTCCTCCCTTTCCTTTTGCCTTTAAGCAAATTAGAATTGGTTGAAGTAGTTGAACTACCTCATTAGTTAAGTTAACTAAAGACTCAACCAAATTTTTAGTTAGGGGGRAAAGTAATAATCATAATAAGGGTTATAAATAAATAATAACTAGTAGGTGGGACCCCTTGTGACTCCCTTTAGCCTCTTAACAATCATAACATAACTAGTTAATTAAGAAAAACACTCCTCCTTGTGGCTCCCATCATCACATTAACATTTGACAATTTAGCTCATTGATTTTTAAAATTATTTTCAAAAAAATATATTACTCATATATCCAAAGAAAGCATGTTGTCCAAAACTTCTGAAGTCAACTTTCATCAACAATAAATAGCATAAAAACTCAAAAACCATATTTCCCACTCTGAGATGCAATCTTTCCTTGATTGTTGTTGTCACCCTTTGACTTTTCTGAATTTTCCTTTGGCTGCATTGAGCCTTTAGCTCTAATATCGTTGATCACATGAGAACAATCATCCCTCAAATGCATCCGGGAAGACACAGATTTATCAGAGCCATTGGAGGGTGAAGAAGGGGCAACAGTGGTTTTTCCTTTGTCAAGGGCATGGTGGGCCTATGTTCCAATTACCTCTCCCTCGGTTTCCTCTTCCATGGCTACCTCGGGTGAAGAAGCTCATTCATGCATGCATGATTGATTAGAAAAATATTCCTTTACAACCATACATGACAACTCCTTAAAAATATGAAATAGACTTTGGCTCAGTGACATATCAGACTCATGCAATCCAATCCATATAAATTTTTTAACTGTTGTCAATGAGCAGGGGGTGAAAAAAGGGTCCTGGGATATGTGAGGGGTTTGTATTGAGTGAAACATGATATAATGAGAGGGAAAAGGAACACGATTATTTCTCAAAGACAACACACAATCAACTGTAATGCAAACCAAAGAAAGTATCACTATGATCCAACCAAGAAATTGTGACTTCAAACTACTTCAATACAGAATCCTTCTTGACTGTAATTAAATTTTAGAACAAGGAGTGAAAAATGATTGTGGGAAGGCGATGGGGTTGTAATTAGCGAAAAGCGAAATAATGATAGGGAAAAAGAGCGGATATTGTTCATAAAATTAATTAAGTAATCCATAAAACCATTATGTAAAAGGAAATAACACCAACCAAATAATCACTATGATCAAATGATCAAATACTGTGTAAAATATTCAATCGATTATGTACATTGACCTGCTCACTATTTGTAATCAAATATTTAACACAATGTCATCAAAACAAGATAGTATGCATTCCACAACAACTCATAGAGGAGATTTGTTTCTTCTTATTTATCCATTTAATGTCTTAAAACAATTCCCAAATGAATAAACATTCATTTATTTCCATGCTATTTAGGATCAAAATCAACCACCTTCCATCAACACACACATAAAAGCATGCTTGATTGTATCCCTCAAATACATTTAACAATCAAATTATAATGAGACTATACTGCCACTGCACTCATTCCTATCTTTGTTGAGATGTATGATATCCATTAAACATATATAATAGATAGTCAAACATAATGACCCATATTTTAATTGCAAACATCTTGACTTTCCATTAAACACACATACAACAATCACCATTTCCATTCATACGACACTGTGGGGTACGCAAACCACTCAAAAAAAGTGAGATCATTTATGTGACTGACATGACTACTATTTTGAGTCTGAGCATCCACAATGTTGGGCTATCAATCCGATACAATGAGGCAGAAACAGTATGCCTGATCTCATCTCACAAACTGATATAAACAAAACCATATTGTTTAAGAAACTGTGACCCTCTCTGAAGGTTCAATAGAAATAATACTCATAACATATACAGTGGATGGCCATGCCATGATTACCACGATTGCAATAGTCCCATTCGAAAATTTAAACACCAGTCAAAGAAATCATTAACTCAATTATCATGTTGTAGGAACACCACACATACCCACGCATCACACACGAAGCAATGTTGTGACTTAATCAATTAAAAATAGGGTTGGGTTATCGATTCAATAATCACAGTGTAAAAGACATCGATTGTGTATTTTATTTAACCAATCATCCAATTAACCATGTTGAGCTTATCCATTCAATTATAATAAAAAATTCAATGACTAGATACCAAAACCAACACCATTGTCAACATAATCAACGGGGCGAGCCAGTAATTGAACCCTGTTGAAAACACACTACCAATCCATAACAACCAAAAATATACCTGACAGGCCATAACGGTCCCCCCTATCAACACTCGGGTTTGAGAAATCAAGGGTTTGCTCTGTGGACCAACACAGGGAGACTAGAGTCGACTCCTCTCATCAGTGAAAACCTCTGAGACCAACGGTGCACACACATGGTATACCACAATTGACTTCATGGATAGGGTGAAAATTCCTGTGGTAGGAGAGACTATGAACAGAGGATCAAGGCTCCATTGTTTCCTTGTAAAAATAATTAGCACACATAGGGTATAACCCTTGTGGCTCTCCCAACCAACCAACTAACAACGCTGAGATGAAACAGAGCCGAGAAGAAGTAATATAACCCATTTTGCAAACGTTAGTAGCATGAACAACCCATACCCAAGAGAAACAATGTGCAGTGACACAAGGCGTTTCAAAACAGTAAACCCCATAACAACCAAAGACTGGGTGTGGTGATACGAAGACAAATAGCCACTCTATACCAAATGAAACCCTCGAACTAAAACTAGCAAGGATGAAATAGAGTCTTTATGGCTGCTAACACTCAGAACGACCAATAACATTGTGACTTCAAACATTATTGCAGTAAAAACCACCAATGATTCATTCCAAAAAATATCACAAATTTACATAGTTTCCATTCTTAAAGAAAGAACAAACCCATACATCCAAGCCAATATCTATTTCATAACCAGAGAAGATTCATAGATGGCGAAAAGGCATACCTATAACCAAAAGCACCTTAAAACGCGAGTTGGTCGAGTGGTTCTTCCTCTTCTTGAAATTCAGAGCCTAACCACAGCAAACACAGTTGAACAATAGCTCGACTAGGGTGGCAGCCAGGGGAAGGAGTAAAGGTGACATGCAGTAAATGCACATTGCCTCCATCATCCATTCATCCAATTCCTCAGTACATGCCAGCCCATTAATCCATTAACCATTCAATTAAACCATGCATAGGAATTAACATCTATCACTTGTCAAACGCTCCACACACATCATACCTTGCCATTTCCAACTATACGATAATGCATATTAACCATGCCTTTGCATAACTCAATAAATCACATAGCTATTAAATTGTTAGCTAGGATTAACAACGATCATTTCAATTTCAATGCATGTAGAGTAGTATATTAGCATAGTCTAGTTCCTTCCTTTTGCATTTTGTTACATTGCTTTTATTTCTTTACCACTACTCTTATATATTATTACTAACATGTCTCTTGTGCAGGTGTCCCGGTAATGGATCCAAGAACAGATAGCAATGATAACAATGGATAACATAGGTCATCGTAACATAAAATTTGAGCCTAGAGCAGCAAAAAAAACACATAACATGCCTTATCCATCACCTAGTTGTCGCAATTAAAACCAACACATAATAGGCCTTATCCATCGCCAATAAAACCAAGATTTCATCAACCATATAAGCGGTTTCAAACAGTAGCATAAACATGAAATAAGAACCGGATCTGATCTCCCAATCTACAAGGGGTTCCCACCTACTAGTATTATTTATCTTGTTAGCTTATAATAATAGGCTTTAGCAATACTTTGTGGGAAAAACCTGTTGGATTACTGAGAGGGGGGGTGAATCAGTAATAGTGTAATTATAATACTTTTTCTCCAAATAATCTAAGTGTTATATCAATGTAGAATTATTATCCAATAATGAACAATCACACACATACACAGTACACCAGTGTTTTACGTGGAAACCCAAATCGAGAGAAAACCATGGAATGCTTTATCTTATATGTCTTGAAGAATTACATTCATTGGAAGCACCAACTTCCTCTATTTTCCAGCTGCAACTGGAAGGAGGCTCCAACCCCCTAGTTTCTCAGGATACAACCTAAGCGAAGCTCCAACTCCCCAATTCTCTGGCTACAACCCCTTATGTTCTTCGGCTACAACCAGAAGGTGGCTACAACCACATGTCCTTGCCCCGTCCAACCACCCTGAAGTAGAAGTAGAATGATGGAACCATTGTCACACTATCACTGTTAGATATACCACTATAAACATGTACCAATAAACCTAAACCATGCATCAACATGTAATCAAACTGTACCATAAACAAGTGCATCAACCATGCACCAACCTGTACCAAACAATATGTAATCAACCTGTACCATAAACAAGTGCAACCAACCATGTACCAAGTATGTAACAATCATGTGTCAAGTACTCATCAACTATGACTCATCAATATGAACCATCATCATCAACTATACACCTCATCTATGTGCCAACTCATCAACTACTTGTCTCAACCATGTACCCAACTTATA
>JASDQU010393738.1:0-11027 GCA_032191745.1 Picea mariana | reverse complement strand
CCCTATGCTATAAATCTTTGATATATGTGCGGGGTCCAATAGTAGTACTCGACCCAATATCTCAGGGCACTAACTAAGGAGGATAGACCGTACCCTTAGCCGTACTACTCGACTACCTAGGTACTAGAGAGTATCTTCCCGAGTGCTTTTCTCGGTGACACTATAGCAGTTAGGCGGCCGATCAATTTATCTAAAGAGGGCTTAAGGTAATCTAGGCTGATCTGTACACAGTTGCTGTCTGATGCGCCACCACTCAAAGGGGTACCAACAGGGGTTACAAGGGTGGCCAACAAATGTGCGCTTAAGTACCACTTGTATTTCCTGCGTGTATGAATCCCTCAACAATGGGTTTATGTGCGCAACAACAGATCTCTGTGGCTTAAAGACACCGAAATACGTCTCTACCCTGAAATATTTTTAACCTATACTTTCTGCCAAGGAAAGTGCTCTGATACCACTTGTAATATACCAGATATAAAATGTATGTAGAACAGAAATAAAATGATAGTAATGGCAAAATAACAACAATATAACCAAAACATTCACCACAATAACATTGAAATGATATAATAACAACAGAAATAACACTTTGAATCTGAAAGCAATGTTCACGTGCCTCTTTGAGGGGGAAACCTCCAGTTGAGCTCTATTACAATAATATCCAAGCTAGGGTTCTCATACCCTCGACTCTTGTTTATACTAAAAAGAAGCATCTAGAGGGATATCCTTCTAGAAGCAGAAGCTTCTATTAGGTCTTCTTACATCCGCCTTATTCTATTTTATTGAAAGACCTTATTAATATTGACCTTTATTACATCTGAATATATTGTTCTACCTATGTGCGAGTTAGGACCCTAACATGTTTAAACCTAGAGGAAATTAACCAATTATATAGAACCACCGTGCAAGAAGAAGATTATGTAAATCCAACTATAGATGGTGTACTCAGTTGGAGAAGTATCACGTCATGCACGTCATACTCAGATACAAGGTAGGATAATTGGCAACAGATATTATAGGAAGTCTCCACAAGAATATGCACAAGGATATACTGCATAGTAAGATGGGTAGGTATAGAGATAAGAGAACCTCCCATCTTTCATGGGGTGAATGACTTAGAAGAATTCCTAACATGATACAAAGATGAAGTGTTAGAAAATAAGAGGCTCTTAGCTCTAGATATAGCACTCAAGGAAACACCTTCAAGATGGCGGGGTGCACACAAAGAGACAGTCAAGGACTAGTACCAATGTAAGTAGTTACTGTGCATCATATTTGGCGTAGAATAGGAAAGAAATAAATTGTAGAGATATGACAGATAGGGGAAACTAGAAGAAAAATTGGAGAAGTGCAGAACACTATGGATAATGACACCACCAGAAGAATGGCCTCATCACTTTATTCACACATTGGAAGGTATTCCAACAAACTGGTATGTAGACCAGGAATTGTGCATAGGCACTGTAGAATGGACATTATTACAACATAATTTTATAGTCACTTTCTCATTTGAACATGAGAACCCCAACATAGATTAAGCACTCAAATAGATCAGAGGGGTAATATTCATTCAAGAACTAGAGGTTGAACTCATAACAAAGTACCAATAGCAGAACAGATAGATAGTGAAAGACCTACTGTCATGCTACCATGTGCAGAAAGAAGCACTAGATGAGGATGACCCACGCAACATTCAAATTGTAGAAATTGAAGGAGAAAGGGAGGTGGAAGGTCCATCCCTCGAATCAAAAGTATTTTCTGCGCCAATCAAAGTGAATAAAGTAAATATTGGGACAAATGATAATCCCAAAATGGCCAGCATTAGAGATTATTGGGATGAACAGACAGTAGAAATAATAAAAGAGTTGCTGCGTGAGTACAATGACCTGTTTCCAATGACCTTTACAGATATGAAAGGCATATCAAGAGAGCTATGAGAGATGAAGATACCTCTCAAACTTGAAGCTAGATCAGTCAGACAATGACCATATAGACTGAACCCAATATACAAACAAAAAGTAAAAGAAAAAAATGATAGAATGTTGAAGGATGGAATCATAGAACCAATGGAGGAATTTGAATGGGTAATCCCTATGGTAGTTCAAGAAAATAAGTAGGGAGGGATAAGGATCTGTGTAGATCTCAGGAATATGAATGATGCTTTCCTACATGACCCTTTTCCTACCCCTTTCATAGATGAAGTATTAGAGAATGTAGGAGGCCAAGAAGCATACTCATTCACAGATGGATTCTCAGGTTACCATCAGATCAAGATAGCTCCAAAAGACACGTAAAAAACCACTTTTTCCACATAATGAGGATCCTACTAGTACACAATCATGCCTTTTGGACTAAATAATGCACCAACAATATTCTCAAGAGTAGTCATAGTTGCATTCAAAGAGTTCATCCATCAATTTTTAGAGGTATATCTGGATGATTGGACAATCTACAGTCTGTTGAAAGATCATGTAGAGGTATTAAGACTGATGTTGGAAAGATCTAGGTAGTGTCAGATATCATTAAATATCAAGAAGTGTATCTTTGGGACACCTTTTGGGATACTATTGGGCCATATAGTGTGAAAACAAGGCTCTCTAGTAGATCCTGCCAAGATTGCAATGCTTATCGATTTACCACCACCAAAATCAGTATGTTAGTTGAGAGAAACACTGGGACACACATACTACTACAAGGATTTCATAAAAGAGTATGCATAGATCACTGCGTCGATGGAGAAAATGTTGAGGAAATATAGTAAATTTTAGTGGAATGAGGACTGTCAGCAAGGATTGGACACTCTAAAAGAGAAAATGGTAACAACACTAATACTAGTATTCCCAGATTGGGAAAAGACGTTTCATGTGCATATAGATGCATCAACGATAAAACTTGGAGATATTTTGGCGCAACCAAGAGTAGGAGAGTTAGACCAAACTATAGCATTTGTAAGCAGAAAATTGTCAGAGTGAGAGCAGAACTACAATACTACAGAAAGAGAAGGCTTAGCAATGGTATATGCACTGCAGAATTTTAGACACTATCTACTTGGGAAACACTTTAAAATGTTCACAAATCATTCTTCCCTCAAATACCTAGTCAATAAGCCATTGATGGGGGGGAGAATTTGTAGATGGTTACTGTTGTTTCAGGAATTTGACTTTGAAGTTATAGTCAAACCAATGAAGTTGAATGCATGACCTGATCAGCTATCAAGGATCACCAATGGAGAAGAACCTATGAATTTTAGAGGACAACTTCCCCGATGCACAGTTATTTTTAGTCCAATTAGTTGATGAATATTTTGCTGACATCATTCAATACTTGAGTACAGGGTCCGTACCACAAGAATTCAACACTGTGCAGACTATCAATTGATTGCAGGACACTCATACAAAATGGGAACAGACTGCATTTTGAGAAGATGTGTACTAGAACATGAGAGGACTAGGATTCTAGCAGAGGCCCATGAGGGAATAGATGGAGGAAATTATGCAGGAAAAGCTACCATGCAGAAGATATTGCATGCATGCATATGGTGGCCGACCATTCACATATATGCAAAGGACTATTGCTAGAGATGTGATGTATGTTAGAGGGTTGGAAAACCTAATAAATAGGATGAGATGCCCCTACGACCACAAGTAACCTTGAAAGTATTCGAAAAATGGGAAATAGATTTTGTGGGACCAATTAATCCACTAACAAAGAGGTCAAGAGAAAGGTATATAATTACTGCGACAAAGTACTTAAGAATATGGGCAGAAGCAACACCAGTAAAAGATTACGGCGTGGAGACAACAACACACTTCCTGTTTGAGCAAGTGATCACTAGATTTGGATGCCCAAGGATTTTGATGAGTGACCAAGGCACTCACTTAATCAATAGTACTATCAAGGATATGATTGAGGAGTTTGAAGTCTATCATCAAAAGAGTACAGAATATCAACCTCAAGCAATGGAACAATGGAAGCCTTTAATAATATCCTAGAGAATGCATTGACAAAAATATGGAATGTCAATAAGGACGATTGGGACTTGAAGATACCAGCAGTATTATGGGCATACAATACTACATGAAAAAAGTTGATAGGGCACAAACCATTCAAGTTGGTGTATGGACAAGAAGCAATGGTTCCATTAGAATTTTTGGTACCTAGTTTGCATGTAGCAACAATACAATAAAGGCTAAGTCAGCTGATGGTGATTGTAATACCCCAAGGATGAGCCCTAGTTGTTTTATGAATTGTAAACATGTTTTGTAGGATGGTGAGCCGAGAAATTATAAGTTGGTAGGTTTATTTGTTAGTACATTGGAGAGCCTAGGTGTTAAAGGCCAGGAGCCTATTTTGTACATGTAAATATTCATATTATTAATATAAAAACATCGCTGCATGTAGACCGACCACGAAGAAAAAGTGATGGGGGACTAAGCTCCACTAGGCTGGGTAAGGGAGAGGGGGTTGAGATATTAGAAAGAGGGGCTAAGCTTAAGGGCTTAAGTCCAAGAGAATAATATTTTATTATTATTATTTCAAAGGCCATTTAAAAGGATATGTTTTTATCCTATGTTCCTGGGGAAGAGCAGGTGCCTTCCAAAAGGAAAGGAACATGCTTCCTGAGTAGCATGTGTCGTCTCAGGCACATGCAAGGAATTCTTGCTATTGTGAGGGGGGACGTAGGCACTCTCACACACCTGATCACTCACTCAGGCACTCACGCATGCACAGGGGAAAATATATCGCATGCAAGGGGGGTTCACACCCAGAGTTTGGATCACGCTTTCATCATTTTGGCTATGCTAGACCAGTTTTCCCATATCTCCTGACAAGTTCAATCACGCACTGAGAAATCCTGCTTCCATCAATTTTTTCCATTGCTGAACCCATGACCATTTTGCACCACTATAATTTACTGAGTCATCCATTGCCTTACCCGAATTAGCTATTGTGGTCGAAGAAGAAGGTTGTTAGGCCTGTGAGCAACTCTCTCTCCATGTGAGAGAGGTGGTTGTGGATTGAAGAAGCAGGTTGTCATGCCTATGAGAAACTCTCTCCAGGTGAGAGAGTGTGCTGAAGAGGTGAGTTCTCCTGGAAGGAGTCCTGTAGCTTCCACAAAGCTCTGAGAATTCCGGTCTGGCCTGTTGCTAAAGCCTAAGGCAAGGGAGGTGGAGTAGCCGATAGACTATGTGACAGTGAAGATGTATACTCTTGGGGTGGGAAAGGCATGTGGGGAATGAGAGTCTCTGAGCAGTGGGCGTAAGTGGATTATGGGAGAGAATCCTTCCTCTTAAACTGTGTGAGTTTCCTATTGACCTTGCTTAGCCTAGGAATCCCTTGCCCAATGGAGTTTAGTCCTAGCTCAGGTGGTGACCTAATACTGAGAGTGATGAGTAGTGTGGTCTAAGGCTGGGAGGTTCGTGGAAGGTCTGGACGCAGTTGGTGGTTTTTACTCTAGTTAAAAGATAAGTATCATTCCCATGCTTAATTATGTATGTTACACATGTCTATGATTCTTGAATGTTGTCATGTGTTCTGTTGCATGTAGGAATTACTATCAATTCCATTTGAATCTGTATGATAGTAGTAACTCTGTGTTATCTGTTTTAAATTCATTAGAAATGCATGTTATATAGATATGTGTATGTTCCTCTGTGTTATTTCCCGATAGTGGTGTTGATGGCCGGGGATGTTACAAATTGGTATCAGAGCTAGTTGTAGAAGACAAGGTATTCTGGTAGTGTTTCCCAACAAAGGTGTGTTGATGGTCAGGCATGTTACATTTTGGTATCAGAGCCAAGATTCAGGCACTGATCCTGAATGGGTCAGATAATTGGTCATGAGAACCAAGGTTTCAGGTGGAAATTGTGTCAAGAGGAACCAATTTCGAACCTCAGAACATTCCTGAATGCCCAGAGGTTACCTTGGCCGTGTTACGAAGCTCAGGAGGAGTAGCCAAATTATAAAAACACGACAGATGTGGTATTGGGATGCAGAGTAATGTTGGTCGTAGGATCTGTTTGAAAAAAGGAGAATCCTTCATGACTGTTAGATCTGGGGAAAGTGCAGGAGGGCTAACCTGGAAGACTTACCATTAGATCAAGCTAAGAGAAGAAGGTAAGACATGAGGGGAAAATTGGATCAGAATTTCCATATCTACGCGCAAGTGGATGTGATTCATAGATCTCACAAAAAATCGTAACTTCAGAATTCAAGAGAAGTGGGGTGTGCCGGTGCACAAAATTTTGAAGCCGAAGCTCTGAAGAAAAAGAGAAGATGTTGTGGGGCAGGATGAATTTTACATGGATCATGTGGAAATTCCTAGTAATGCCATGTGCCACCACCTTAGTTGGTGACAACTGTACTATGTGGACCAGGAGGTAAAGAAGTCTGAAAATTCAGAATTTGGGAGACTGGAAGGAAACATGCGTAAAAACTTCTAAAACCTGAAATTTTGAAGTAACAAGGCATGATGATATCACCAGAAATGATTTGGACACATGGGATGTGTGCCACATTTCAGTGGGTTTTAGACCCACCAAAGATTGAAATTTCATTGAGAAGGTGACATGTGCCACATGTCTGAGTGGGCCACGTGTCAGTTCTGATGTTTCTCCACGTGGACCTCCTCTCGAGTATGGGTGGTAGGGCCCTGATGGTCCCAATGAATTCATGGCACCAGTTGTAAAGTCCAAAGACTTGACACTTTGGAAGAATGTTACATAAGGAAATGAAAGGAAGAACTTTCAAAAGTTTCATAAGGCCGAGGTGACGAGACGTAATAACGTCACCAAAGGTGACATGGAAGTGTTCGGAGATTAAAGGTTCGAGGCATTGGGGGTGTGTGGATGTGAAATAATCCGAAGTCCTAAAGCTTCAAAGCTCCAAATTCCCGGAGCTCATATTCCTAAAGTTACACAATGGGTGTGAGCCACTAGATGCCGAGTAGTTGTGGATTTTCGATCCTTCCTACTTCACGAGTTCGTTAGTTCAGAATTCTGAGAGACTGTCGAACTATGATTTGAAAAATTACGAAGCCATAGGCTCGAAGTCCTGGATAATCACCTATCGATCTAGCACTTGGCAATAGTCCATGGTTGCGTGGGTTGGGGGATAAGAAAAAAAGGGACTAGTGCCCACAAAATTGTTGCAGAACAAAGTAGAATTCAGAATTCAGAAAGAAAAGATCTACGTGGATTCTTGATTGAACGAGAATCACAGAGAATGAAATCTAAAAATTTTCTTGAATCCGATTGGTTTATGAATACTGTGGAATTTTTTAAGGACTGTTGGCCTACCAAAATTCGGTTGACTGCACATTGTGTTTGCAGAGTCAATGATTTTCAGAACCGAATTGAATTGTCGGAGAGTACAAAGAATGGAGGAGGCACATAATGCTTCCATTTCAGAGAATGAAGCAAGAGGAATGGATGTACATTTAGGAGTTGAAGGATTGAACTCCAATGGGAATGGAGAAGAGATAGATAAGGAGAAAACATGATGAAAATCATTGAAAGATTGCAGAAAGATGTCCAGACTCACCGAGCAGATAACAGGAAGCTCATGAAAGCCAGGGATCAACAGGGAGAATTCGACATAAATTTGATACAGAGTCTAGAAAGCATAGAAATGAAATTGGATAAGGAGAGTGACTCTAGTAAATCAGGAAGTCACAGGTCCTCTGATGAGAAGAGGAAATCAAGGAGTGTTGGTAGACACCATCATCAGTCCCAAGGTCATTTCAAGAGGGGGGCACATAGTAGTTCAAGCCCATCTCCTACCCAAAAGCATATGAGATATGGAGTGGATGAATTGAAGGGTGAAATGAAAAAGATTAAGCCTCCTACGTTTGATGGAGAGCACAAGAAGGAGGAAGATGTTGAAACATGGCTTCTTGGCATGACGAAATATTTCCAACGTCAGAATTATTCGTCTCATGTAGAAGGAAGAATTGAAATGTATCAACTGAAAGGAAAGGTATCCATGTGGTGGGATCAACTTGTGCAGGTGCATCACATTAAAGAGAAAATTTTCACTTGGAATGAATTCAAGAAGTATTTCAAAAATAAATACTTGACTAAGAGATACTATGATAGAAAGATTAAAGAGTTCTTTGAACTCAAGTTAGGTAGCATGACCATTGATGAATATGAATGAAGGTTTTTGGAATTGCTGAAGTACGTTCCTTTCATCAAAGATGAGACTATCAAAATTCAAAGGTATCTGAGTGGATTTCCATATTCCATCGGTGACAAGATCCAGTATGATGATCCTAAAACTATAGAAGAAACCATAAGGAAAGAAAAATGCTTATATGAGTAGCAAAGTGAAAAACCTACTTTCTGAAAGGCCTCGGAAGACAATAAGAAATTCAAGATGGATCAAAGGAAGAAGGGAACTAAACCATCCTTTTTAAGAAATAGTCCTCAAGGACAACCATATTTTAGAGAGCCCAGGAAGGCTGAAATAGGTGGGAAAATGCCAAGACAACCACCCATGGAATGTTGGGGTTGTAAATGAAATCATAGGTACAGAGATTYCCCCCACATAAATGACAAGGTGWGATCTATCCACAATGTTCAACATGAAGAAACAATGAAGGACATGGGCAGAAGTGTACCAAGGATCTATGCAACCCTGGAAAACAAGCAAGCAAAATATTAGTCACATATGATTGAAGTGGAAGGTATGATAAACAACCAAACCATTACTATTTTAATCGATTCAGGAGCTAGTCATAGTTATATAGATCCTAGAATGGTGGAAAGTTTGCATTTGCCAAGAGGAAAGCATGAAAAATATTGGTTAGTGCAGTTGGCTACATGAGCCAAGAGAAAGGTTGTTGAGTTGGTTAAGTCCTGTCTAGTAGACATGAACGGGTTGAGCACAAGAATTGAATTGAACATTTTACCTTTAGGTTCCTATGAATGTCTAATTGGGATGGATTGGTTGGACCAGCACCACACCATCTTAGACTGTCATAAAAAGGAATTCACTTTCCTAGATGAGGAAGGAAATTAGAGAACCATCCAAGGAATTCCCAGAGCAGTTACTATCAAAGAAATCTCAACAATGTAGCTGAATAAGTGCTACAGGAAAGGATACCAATTATTTGCAGCTCATATGGATGAAGCACCTAAGTATAAGGTGTCGAATATGTTGAACCATGTAGTATTAAAATATTTTGAATATGTATTCTACGAGGTACCCGGATTACCCCCGAAGAGAGATATTGACTTCTCTATAAACCTGATGCCTGGAGAAACTCCAGTGTCAAAAAATCCTTACAGAATGAGTACAACAGAGATGAAAGAACTGCAATTGCAACTTGAAGAACTTCTAAAGAAGGGTTATATACGCCCAAGTGTGTCACCTTGGGGTGCCCCATTATTGTTCATGAAGAAGAAATATGGGACATTCAGATTGTGCATCGATTTCAGACAGTCGAAAAAAGTGAGTATTAGGAACATGTATCCTTTACCGAGGATCGATGATCTCTTTAATCAGTTGAAGGATGCCAAGATATTTTCAAAAATAGATCTCAGGTTAGGGTACCACCAGGTAAGGATAAAGGATGAATACATCAATAAGAATGCCTTCAGAACAAGGTATGGTCATTATGAATTCATAGTGGTACCATTTGGATTATCAAATGCACCCGTTGTTTTCATGTGCCTAATGAATGGTGTATTCAGGGAATATCTAGACAAGTTTGTCATAGTCTTTTTGGATGACATCCTGGTGTATTCCAAGTCAGAGGAAGAGCATGAACATCATCTGAGGATGGTGTTGCAGGTGCTAAGAGAGAACCAAATGTATGAAAAATTGAGCAAGTTCTCATTCTATCAAAAGAAGATCCATTACTTGGGTCATATCATTTCAAAGGATGGGATAACCATGGATCCTGAGAAGATAGAAGCCATCAAAGAATGGACAACGTCAAAGAAGGTGACAAAATTTAGATCCTTTATGGGTCTAGCTAGCTATTACAGAAGGTTCATTGTAGGGTTCTCAAGGATATCTCACCCCATCACTTCCTTGCAAAGGAAGGAGAATAAATTTCAATGGGAAAAAGTGATCAAAATCTGGACCAGGGGTCAAATTTTACCTCAAAAATCAAAGTTCTAGGAATTGCCTAAAAACAAATGGGTTTGTAGCCCTCGTCGTCACGAACCCAACGCAATTCGTTTCGTCTCAAACGGACATCGGGAGTGAAAGTTATCGCGATCTGTTCGCCGAGCTAAACAGGTAAAAAAAGTGCTGACTGGGCAGGCTGTACTGCCACGTGGCAGAGGCCGTACTGCTTGAATGGACATCCGTACGGTGACTTGGCATTGGTGACGTGGCACATTTCTGTTGGACGGTGATCGACGAATTATGGAACGACATGTGTCAAGTTTTAGCAAATGTTATGAGGACACGTGGCCCAATTGGAGGGCGCCACGTGTCCCCTCATTTTGGTCTATGTTTGGTTTTACAAAAATTATGGAGGCCGCGGGGTTTGACCCCCGGACCTCCCCCCATTATACAAAGTTTTAATATTCTCCCGCTAACCGTTACACCACACCGTTGGTTCTTAATACATTGGTGGGTATTAAATTATTTGAATTTACATGGAAGTTCAAATGGTGGGGGGTCGGGCCGGGGCTAGCCCCGACCCCCGGTTTTATGAAGTTATATGTGACCGCTGTTCTTTGTTTGGCGCGCGCGGAGGGGTCTATACCTATATCATATATGTATTGTAAAAAATGCTATATATAACATTACACCGTGTATTAAAATTTGCGCGGGAGTTTATAATTGGAATTTGCCCCGGTTCTATGTATTATGCATATGACCATTCACTCCGGGAAATGGCGCGCGAGTTGGTTTTATTAACATTTTATGCCAGATTTTTAAAACCTTTTAACATGTGACCGAATCCAACATTTTATGCTAATGCTAACGGTTGGAGTTTTTGGGGCGGAGTCCGACTATTATGGCGCCTTTGCTAAAAATAGCTAGGCTAACTCCCGTTACTCCAGTTT
>JASDQU010393736.1:498-10905 GCA_032191745.1 Picea mariana | reverse complement strand
GGAACTATAGAGATAGCAAGAAGAGTCCGGCTAAAAGTACTAAATGATGATGTACATGAATACTTTAATATTTTAATGTTTGTTTTTGTTGTAAATATTTCAATAGATTTATATGCTGGGTATTGGGGAATTGAGAGTGATGTGAGGGGGGGGGGAGGGGCCATAAGATCTTTTGCCTTGACGTGGTTGGCCCTATTCAATAGATAATAATTTATTGGAGTTGTTTAATCTTGGAGAAAACCTCCCTCGATCCAACAGAGCGGAAACAAATTCAATGTTGACTTCGTTGTTGCTACTTCAAATCAAGGGAGGTAGTTTGATCAAATATTAAATGTGTGGCTCCAATAAATTATTCTCAAAACCAAGAGGATCTCATTCAAGTATGTTCTGACACTCTCGTAAAAATGCATCTTAGAGTAGATAATGCACTACAAATATTACTCGCATTTCTTTTTCAGATATTTATGGAGGTTGAATGATTTTGGGAGGTACTTTAAGATCTTTCTTCATTGATTTAGGGAAGCTCAAGACTAACAGAGGGCCATACAACTAAAGAGAAACACGCGAGGCCAACCATTCCAACTGCATTGTCGACCAGATCATTAGATCAAGTGTKATTGCTCCTTTCAACATATAAGTTTRTATATCCATCAATTCTAGTTATTTTAATTTAGATTTTTTTATTTGTTTTATCATATATGCTRATCTTGTGAACAGAAAAATAAAAAGGTATTATTTKTTTCTATTTTTYCCTAATTCTAATTACAATTTTCGTATGACTTTGATCGAGGGAACACTACTCTAGGACACCTCCTCACACCTTCTTGTGACCATTCTTCTTTCTATTCTTAGCCTATACCAAACATCACTAAACAACATAATGACTAGAATCATAAAAAGATATCTATTACTAAGCTCTTGTTATGGAAACTACGTGATATGACACTCAAAGCATAACTCGTATCTAGAGGTTATCAAACTCACTATGAACATTTTGTATGATTAGAGGGTATCATTCTTAGGAAGATACAGTATGAAGATTAAGACTAACTGAATTATTACCTATATTATACCAATCTTATTGAGGCAATAAAATCAATGAATATGGGAAAGGTGATTGCATTGACAATGATATGCATACCAATACCATTGTCAATACCATACCCTGCCATACTAATAACATTGAAAATACCAATACCAATATCATACCATTGCATACCAATATCAATAACATTTCATACCACAATGGTATGCATTGGCAATGATATGCATACCAATAACATACCAATACCAATACCAATACAATAACATACCATACCAATACCAATACCATAGCCAAAAATGCTCGACAGAGTGTTCTTGAAAATCAACCTCATCTTTAGAAATTACATATTGCTTCATTGACCAAAACCCTAGCTCCGGAGATACTCCAACAAATTGTTTTCTAGACAAAAGAATGATAGCATAGCCCCACTAGTTGAAAATCGATGCTATTAATCCAATGAAACTGACAATTCATGCATTTGAGTCCTGGTTTGAGTTTTATCGCGAGTTGCAACTCACCTTCTCAAGCCATTTAGGGACATGCAGTCAATTTGGTCTGGGGGCATAAAATCCAAACCGAGTATCATAAAAGACTTTTGTAAGCTCCCATAAGTCTATTTGGACAAGGACCACATGACTACACTAGCCAAAAACACCCGACACAGTGTTATTTAAAATTGAACTCTTCATAAATTAAACTATGCCTCATTGACCAGAATCCTAGTGTTGGAGATACTCCAACAAATTATTTTCCAATCAATGGAATGATAGCATAGGAGCCCCAATAGCTGAAACCTGGTGCTCTGGATCCAATGCAACTGATGATTCATGCATCCGAGTCCTGGTTTGAGTTTTATCGATAGTTGCAACTCGCCTCCTCAAGCCATTCAAGGACATGTGGCCAATTTTGGTCCGAGGGCAGAAAATCCAAACTGAGCAGCATAATGTTGTTCTGTAATCTCCCACATGTATGTTTTGCCAAGGCCCATGTGACTACAGTAGAAAAAATTCTCAACAAAGTGTTTTTGAAAATCGAGCTCATCTTCAGAAATTGCACTATGCCTCATTGACCAAAAGTCGAGTTACGGAGATACTCCAAAAAATAGTTTTTTGACGAAATGGTAGCTTAGGGACCCCACTAGATAAAAATCAGTGCTCTTAATCTAATGCAACTAATGGTTCATGCATCTAAGTCCCATCTTGAGTTTTATCGTGAGTTGCAACTTGCCTCCTCAAGCCATTTAGGGACATGTGGTCAATTTGGACCGGGGGCATAAAATCCAAACCGAGTAGCATAAATGACTTTTGTAAGCTCCTGCAAGTCTATTTGGCCAAGGCCCACGTGACTACACTAGCCAAAAGCACATGACACAATGTTCTTTAAAATCGACCTCCTATTTAGATATTACACTATGCCTCATTGACCAAAATCCTAGTGTTGGAGATACTCCAACAAATTGTTTTTTCGGTCGATGGAATGATAGTGTATGATGCAGGAGCATTGCTCACCTTTCAAGTGAGCCAGCGCGAGGAGTAAAGAAGAGACAGCTGGACAAGCCAGCAAAAACCTCAATTTTTGAATTCTACCTTGGTATTGTTGCGCCACCGTTTTACTAAAGGCATTCAAAGCTGAGTGCACTTGTAATGTAATATAGATAAGCAGGCATTTAATGGTTTTAATGCTGTTAGATAGGAATTAACTGTAGATTAGACAGTTTTAGCTTTCGAGAGGGAAAATGGAATATAGGCACCCTCCGTTGTATTGTTGTATAATTCTGAATCATTCTCATTCATACAAGAAGCAAGGAGAGACTGAGCAGAGAGCTTGTGAAGAAACCCCATGTACAGAAATTGAATTAATAGGAAAGCTTGATTCAATTCCATGGATGTGTTTGATCTCTGTGTGTTGTTGATATTGTGTCTTTGCATGTTTGCTTCTTTTTATGCTTATCTTTTATATGCAGCATATGTGATTGCGTTTCAGGTTCGTAACCTGAGAGAATGAGTTTCAATTGTTTCTTTCTTTGAGCCGGGAGATTCCTGCATAGAGGCAGTTGAATTCCTCCGCATAGAGTGCGTTGAGGAGGCCAAACAGTTGAACTTTTGGTTCTCGTTCGCCCAGAGTTGAGTTGGGTTATTCGAGCCATGCAGGTGAGTGTAGGTCGAATTGGAATCTCAGTAGCAAATCTGAGAGGGAAGGCCGAGGCTGTTGCAAGCATGGTGCACAGGTCCCAGAAGACTTCATCACTTAGGAAGTGGTTGAAGACCGAACACAGAGAGCGCATTCGGGGAAATCTCTGAAGGAGTCTGAGCTAGTAAAAGCTCAGGAGGAATAGACCCTTTGCTTCGCTCGCACAGGACGAGGGTGTTGAAGCGGAGAACTCTTTAGAGGAAGAGAATCGACGACTTGAATTCGTCGTGAAGAATCGCGAAGTTTCGAGGATCGTTGGATCTGGGAGAAGGGACAAGGAGGTTAACCCTCAAGCACCGGAAGAACCCTTTGCCATTTCATATCGGCACATCGGGGTTGGTGAGTGAAAGAATTCCATGCACATCGAGATCGCGAGTTGCGATTTCCCGATCTAATCAGAACCATCGATTTGAGCGCGGACAGGTGGCACAAATCCGACGTATCGGGGTTTCGGCAGTCGGGGTTTCCAGCAGCAAGGGAACTTTGTATTATGGATTTGCGATCCGTGAAACCCCGAGGTTGACGTGGCATCGTGGGACCCCGGAGGCATAGTGGAGTCCAAGTGGCATGTTCGCTTGGGATCGGTATTTCGGTATTCGGGGTTTGGTGTTGCATGAGATACGTGACAACACAACCGCCAATTTCCCGATAGGGAAATCCCCGATAGAGTGGGAGCATTGACCGTTGGCATCGTGGATCGGGGGTTCGGGGTTTCATATTGCACGAGAGGTGCACACAGGTTCACGAGTCCGTGAAACCCGATTTCCTGATTTCCGAAAGGGGAATCGCCGAAGGAGTGTACTGTGGGTAGTGGAATCCCGGGTGGAGATTGGAAGAGCGTTGACTCTTCAGGCCTGAGAGAAAAGGAGGTCCTGGTGGAGTGACTTCCCACTGAGGGGTAAGTTGCGTCAGTGTAGGAGCCCCAATATCTAAAACCTGGTGATTTGGATCCAATGCAATTGACGGTTCATGCATCCAAGTATCAGTTTGATTTTTCTCGATAGTTGCAACTCACCTCATCAAGCCATTCAAGGACATGTGGCCAATTTGGTCTGATGGCATAAAATCCAAACCAAGCAACATAATGTTGTTCTGTAAGCTCCCGCATGTATTTTTGGCCAATGCCCATGTGACTACACTAGAAAAAATGCTCGACAGAGTGTTGTTGAAAATCAAGCTCATCTTCAGAAATTGCACTATGCCTCATTGACCAAAACCATAGTGTCGGAGATACTCCAACAAATGGTTTTTCAGTCGATGGAATGATAGTGTAAGGGTCCCACTAGTTGAAAATCAATGCTCTTAATCCAATGCAACTGATGTTTCATGCATCGGAGTCTTGGTTTGAGTTTTATCGTGAGTTTCAACTTGCCTCCTCAAGCCATTTAAGGAGATGTGGTCAATTTTGTATGGGGGCATAAAATCCAAACCGAGTAGGATAAAAGACTTCCATAAGCTCCCACAAGTCTATTTGGCCAAGACCCACATGAATACACTAGCTAAAAAAACCCGACACAATGTTCTTTAAAATCAACCTCCTCTTCAGAAATTGCACTATGCCTCATTGACCAGAATCTTAGTGTTGGAGATACTCCAACAAATTGCTTTACGGTCAATTGAAAGATATCGTAGGATCCCCTATAACTGAAACATGGTGCTCTGGATCCAATGAAATTGACGGTTCGTGCATCTGAGTCCTGGATTGAGTTTTATCAATAGTTGCAACTCTCCTCCTCAATCCATTCAAGGACATGTGGCCAATTTGGTCCGAGGGCATAAAATCCAAATTGAGCAGCATAATGTTGTTTAGTAATCTCCCGCATGTATGTTTTTCCAAGGCCCATGCGACTACACTAGAAAAAACGTCCGATAGAGTGTTCTTTAAAATTGAGCTCATATGCAAAAATTGCACTATGCCTCATTGAACAAAACCCTAGTGACAAATATACTCCAACAAATGGATTTTCGATAGACGGAATGATAGCATAAGAGACTCACTAGCTGGAACCCAGTGATCTTAATCCAATGCAATTGATGGTTCATGCATATGAGTCTCGGTTTGAGTTTTATCGCGAGTTGCAACTCGCCTCCTCAATCCATTTAGGGACATGTGGTCAATTTGGTTCAGGGGAATAAAATCCAAACCAAGTAGCATAAAAGACTTTCGTAAGCTCTCGCAAGTCTATTTGGCTAAGGCCCACATGACTACACTAGCCAAAGAGACCTGAAACAGTTTTCTTTAAAATCGACCTCCTCTTCAGAAATTGCACTATGTCTTATTGACCAAAATCCTATTGTCGGAGATACTCCAACAAATTTTTTTCTGGTCGATGGAATGATAGCGTAGGAGCCCCAATAGTTGAAACTCGGTGTTCCAAATCCAATGCAACTAACAGTTCATGCATCCGAGTCCCGGTTTGAATTTTATCGATAGTTGCAACTCGCCTCCTCAAGCCATTCAAGGACATGCGGCCAATTTGGTCCGAGGGCATAAAATCCAAACCTTGCAGCATAATGTTGTTTCATAAGCTCCCACATGTATGTTTGGCCAAGGCCCATGTGACTACACTAGAAAAAAAAACTCAAAAAAGTGTTCTTGAAAATCGATCTCATCTTCAGAAATTGCACTATGCCTCATTGACCAAAACCCTAGTGCCGAAGATACTCCAACAAATGGTTTTTTGGTCGATGGAATGATAGCATGGGGGCCCCACTAGATGAAAATCAAGGTCTTAATCCAATGAAAATGATGGTTCGTGCATCTGAGTCTCGGTTTGAGTTTTATTGTGAGTTGCAACTCACCTCCTCAAGCCATTTAGGGACATGTGGTCAATTTGAAAAGCCATTTGTTGGAGTATCTCCGAAACTTGCATCGATGAAACCTTGGGAAGAGGACCAAGAAGACAATTATATCGAGTCATACAAGGAGATTAGGATAATGTTGAGCCCAACCCACAATAAGAATTGTTGCATGGATCAACATTGTCGATACACCAAAACTAAGACACTAAAATATAAAAGTGGTAGATAGAAAATAAAAAAAATAATCCTTTATTCCCAATCCTCATCCCACCAACGCCACTCTTCCCTCTCCTCCTCTCAAGATCCATAAATTAGCTCGTGTTGAAATGGAAAAACGTTAACTTAAATGTATCTACTAAAATTTTGATGAAAAATATTTCTTGGGCACAAATGGAAGAAGTAGAAAATATTTATGGCCACTTCCAAGGATATTTCAGAAGATGATAGGGATGTTATCCCTCAAGAACCTTTTCCTCAACTAGTTGATGACACTTCCCTCTCATCCACTAGATGTGGAACCCCAAATCTCCCTACATGCCTTGATGGTATTTCTACTCTTTGAACCCTTAAATTAATTGGCTACATCAAGCATTGTAAAGTCATTATCCTAATTGAAAGCAGGGTTTTGTGACACTTTCCAAGGAATCATAGTAGGATCTCCAAAGATCATGAACTTACACTGCATGGGAAAACTCCTTAAAAATGGAAATTTGGGTATTGTTTCTCAGTTCCATGACATTCAAGCCTTTGAGACCCCTTCCCAACCCATCCCTCCTGACATGCAGTTAGTCTTATCCAAACACCAATCAGTCTTTGAAATCCCCCAAGGAATCACACCCACTCGTGGTGCACATGATCATTCTATTCCACTCCTACCTAGTATTCCCCCACCCAATTTCCACCCTTATCACCACCCATTTGCTAAAGAAATGAAATTTAAAATATTATTCAAGAATTKCTTGTTGTAGGTGTTATCTTCCCTAGTACCGATCCTTATTAATCACTAGTTGTCATGGTACTAAAAAAACAAGGCACTTGGAATATGTGTCTTTACTTTCACCCTCTCAACAAGATAATTGTCAAGGATAAATTTCCCATTCTAGTCATTCATGATCTTTTGGATGAACTTAAAGGTGCTCAATTTTTTACCAAACCTTATCTCCATCCTGGCTATCACCAAATTCGTATGAAGGAAGTTGATATTCCTAAAATTTGTTTTTTCACTCATGAATTCTGTTAGTCTCTAATTTTGCATTTGATTTAGTGAGAAATCCTAATCCTGAACCCTTCCTACCTACACTTCATTATTTGCTTTCATTTGATTTAAATCATTGCTTTTAGCTTGTTATGGTAAACGTTTTAGCTTTTTGGATAATTTCTTTAAGTTTAGAGTTTTAAGACATAGTTTTGTATGATGTGTCACTTCATATGCATGTTTGAACTTTACAAATTCAAATTATGCTAAGTCATTATTAGCGCTACTGGAATAACATTATTCTCATAGCACAAATATAATCATGCCTTAATATGCGCCCGCCACCCAGATTCCGTTATGATTACCCAAATCATGGACTAAGATTTCACATGTGTCCCACAATGGCTCTTGAATCATTTGATGATTCAAACCGTTACATGATCAGATTGATCTATACCTACAAAGGACTCATTTCAAATTGTTCAATTCCCAAAGATCATTATTTGAAACAGTCACTCTTCGTCCTGATCTTGTTGAATTTTAAGCACATATGTTTTCTCACGAGAACGATTATATATTAATAGATTGTAGGTAGCATATCCATAATACAAACAATGCTAGTTGTAGCATTGTGTTTTGATGACACCTAAGAGGAGTGGACAAGTGGTCAGATTAGAACCCAAGGGTGCCAAACTTCTCGAAGCCTATCCTCGGATGGATCAAAGGTTTAGAGATGTTGGTTTGTTCAAATTCCTCACCACTTTCCAAAGTCACGACGAATAGTTCTCTATGGAGTTTGCACAAAAATTTGATGTTTACGAAGTGGAGATCAGGAAGCTGCTAATGCTGGTGACAGAACAAACAATTGCCAAAGCTTGCAAATTGGTGGCTGGAGGAGAATGATGGTGGAAGAAGGAGCATGTGGTTACAAAGTTTGTCAATCAATTCTTGCTTCCATATAAGCAAAATTTGAATTAGATAAAGGGGGTTCCTCACAATTGGATTAGACTAGAATGTCACACTGCTCTAATCGTGATCCACAGGTATATCACCTGCAAAAGAAAATTCTCACTAATTTATATCTATCACATTAGGTTATTAATGCATCTAAATGGCGATTATCCTTTAAATCTACCTTACTTTCTACTCAAAAGCTTGACCAAGATGTCAAAAATAGTGTAGTCACTCTCCTCCAATGCAAAGAGTAGCCTGTTTCATCAGGTCTTAATTAAGACTCTAGTTGTGTCTGCTCTGAGAGAAACACAGAAACCCTGGAGCTGGGTCATGCAATCCTTAAAACCTAACCCATAGTCTATCAAATAGAAGAAAGGCAAAGAAAAAAAGACTTTTACACAGAACCAAAATATTTCAATTGATGAAACCCTGGTTAAAGAGGAAATGACTGCCATCAGGGTGACAAGGAATAGTAGAGGTAAAAGACTGAAATTGGATCCAGAAATCGAAATGTTTTCTGAGGAAGAAATTAAAGGGGAAGAATATTCAGATGGAGATTTTGATATTCAAACTATAGCCAACCATGAATCACCTTCAACCAGTAGAAAGGGCGTTGCAGTTAAAAGGACAAAGAATAAATGTGTGCCTGTGTCTCAAAAGCCTAGAAGGAATTCTACTAGGTTTATCAACAAATACAGGTTGAAGTCCAAAGCCATGTTCAATCCCTCAATCAAAGAAGAAAAAGTCATAGTTATAGAAGATCACTCTGAAGATGCTGGTGCATGTACCAAGAAAAAAATAAAAAAGACCTCCATTGCATAAGAAACCAACAAAAAGAGGTAAACATATCATTTCATCATCTACAGGACCTGTAACAAGAGCTACAACCAGATTGGAAAAAGATAAAGAAATGGCTAAAGGTATCAGTGAGATCCCTGAAAATAAAAAGGGTTACCTTGTATATTCAGATCACATATCAGATATTCCTGAAGTCGTGGATTCAGTAAGCTCTGATGAAGAACACAACTCAGGATTGGTTTCTAAATACCAAGTTAAATTGAGAGAACGCAAGGTTTCCATAAATCTGAATGAGCCTGCACATTCTGAAGAGTTACTCGAATTCAAGGTTAAAGTCAGAACTGATAGAGAAAGGATCAAGGAACTCTAGAAGACAGTGAGACAATTGAAGAGAGAAAAGACCCATATAGAACAATGGAGTGCTCGTCAGCAAGAAAGGATTCAAGGTTTCAAGAAGAAGAAAAAAGAGAAAAGGGCATTTCTCAAAGAACTCAGAGAAATAAAATTTAGACTCTATTGGCATAATGTCATGCTTACCACAAAGCTCAAACAGAAAATTGCCAAAGCTATTGTTGTTATCATACCCTAGAAGTTTCATGAAGATTGGTACAATCTTAATTTTGATATTTTTCAGGAAATATGGCAGTATCTACTCGTTTTGTCTTCTAAGATGCAAAGACCTCAAAATGTATGACTAGATCAAACTAATCCCTATTTTGTAGAATCAAATGTAATGTTGGCAAGATCATACGATATTAAGTTGTTGAGCAAAGATCTATTTTTGGAATGTAAATGCTCTTTTTGAGCTAACGTCCCTAATAGATAGATGCTATCTAGATCTAGTCATTAAAAACACTCTAGAAAATAGGATCGGGGGTTTTGTGGATAGTTTAAATAAACAGAGGAAAGACTATGTTAAGGTCAAAAAATTGGAGATCCAGATGACTTGTTTTGTGAAAATCCTTGTAAAGGCATTTATGTTCTATTTGACATTTAATAGCAAAGGCATATGGATGGTTAGACACTCTTTTCTACTCTTTTTTTCTTTCTTCATGCTTGAATTTATTATTCATACTGCAATGCATTTGTTTCTTAATTGTTAATTAATACAGTAAAGAATTTGTTGTGGGAATTAATTTCAAGTTTTGATTTCAAGTTGATGTTCTTGTTTCTTTATGATATTCTAAGACAAGAATTTATGTGAAGTTGACAAATTGAAGGCTTCATCCTCTCTTTTCCTTATTGTTATAATCCATCTATGTGCCTACCTTTACTCAGTCAATGGTATATACTATGTTTTGATCTTGATTTTCATGTTATGTTATAACCTTGAGCCAGTTTTCAACCACCTTATTCAAAAAACCAAATTATAAAAACCTCCTAAAACACTTTGCAATAAACTGATGATGCCCTAGCTTTCCCT
>JASDQU010393735.1:0-10992 GCA_032191745.1 Picea mariana | reverse complement strand
CACCCTTCTTTACCTTACATGTGGTTTCCTCGTGGTGTTCCTCACAAAAGTTACACCAACTCCAAGGCAGGATAGCTTTAGGCTGAAAATTGTTTTCAACCAGATTTCTAAAGGGGGTTGCAGAAGAGGATGAAGCTCTAGGGGTGAGAGGGGAGACAATACCCTTATGCTCAAACGCTATCATACGGTTATTCATATCTTGTACTAGCTGTAAGAGAGTGGACATGTCTGTCTGTCTAATTGATTCTCCCTGGGGAAGACTAGTTCTTTCAAGTTGTTTTTCATACTCTGAGCAAGTATGCAGAGAAGAGCCGAGATTATCAATGGATTTTTCTTCAAGCCTATGATGGTAGGGAGAATGAAATGCATTGTAGTAATGCATGAAAGCAACTTGGTTCTGAGGGTGGATAAGTTTGAGGATTTGATTGTATAACTTGGTGAAACACAAGTTGAAAGACTTGATGGTCTCACCATCCTTATAGGTGACGTTATTGTATTCTCTTAAATTCTCAATGGAGCTTTTGGATTTCCCATAAGTGGATCAGAGCCAATAGATTAACTCCTCCCAAGTACACAGAATCTTAGGAGGAAGGTCAAAGAAATCAGTTGCAACCTTTCCTTCATAGGAATTGACGAACAAGCGCATGCAAGTGTTATTGTCGTTGGCCCCTATGTTATGAAAAGCATTAGAAAATGCCACTAGGTGTTCATTTGTGCTGACAATGTTATTTCCTGAAAACTTAGGCATGTGTTCTTTAAACTTTGGAAGTGGACAAGTAGCAAGTGCTAGGTTAAGAGGAGAGGACACATGACATGGTGTGGTTGTGGCGTCTTCTTCGAATTGAAAAAGCCCATAATTTTTAATGAATTTTGTGGGGTTTGTGGTAGATTGTATAGGGATATGGTGGCTATATAAGCTACCAATCACTGATGATGATGAAGATTGAGAAGATAGAGCACTTCCAGTGCCACCAGAGCCACCACTAGATTCCATCCTGCGGATGATAAACGAAGGAAAGAAAGACGAACTGGAGGAATCAGATAAAGTTCTCCTTAGAGCACTTTGTTGGGAAGATAACACAATGTTTCTTCTTCCTATTTCAGCAATAGGATTGATTTCAGGTGACAAGCCTCTTCTTCTTCTAGAAGCACGAGAATCTAAGGACATGAAAGAAAGGCCAAAACTTGAAGAAACAAAAAGGGTCACTGCTGATTTCTAGGTTGTCTATGTCTAATTCCAATTGTTCTTGAGCACTAATATCTTGTTCAATTGTTTCCCAAGAATGTTTAAGCTCAACACAGGTGTTGGTAGTGTCTAAAATGGTATTAAACGGATTTAAAGCAATGCTGGTCTGATCTTGAATACCGGGCTCAATGTTGGGCTGCCTTGCAACAGGAATAGTCATTAAGAATAAAACAGTTAAAGAATCAATATTAGAAAAAGAAAGGTGTATCGATGAAATCGAGTATAAAAATTAACCAGAGAGATATCGAAGATCTCTCCAGTATGGTTGCCAAATAAATGTTGAGGAAAAGATATGAAATGATCTTACTCAAGCATTTTTAGATTCTTCTTGGCTAAAGAAAAATAGACGAGAATATCACCCTATGTTTATAGCCAACAAAAATAACATCCTAACTCACAAGTATTAATTACCAGTGCTTAGGCTAGTCTTTTATCAATAAAAAAGCTTTCTAGAAATTTACTTTTTATGTAATTTTCTGAATATAACAGATGTTTAAATGAATGTAAAGACAGAAGTAAAGACACCAAGATGATAATCAAGACATATGAGACATAAATAAATCCTTTATTTCATTCCAATTCACCAAAGAGTCATTTCCTTTACATAATCTCATACATAAATCTTGGACCAAAGTCAAACTTAAACATCCCTAATGGAACATACAAAAGGACCTATGACATAAAACCAAATCTGAACTCTAAAAGCTGGAACAACTTGCAACAAATTGTTGCCCACTTGACTTTGCACACTAGCCTTTGTCATTCATGAAAACTAATTCACAAAAATACAAGTCTACACAGACTATCAAAGATAGATCAACACCTCTGAAAAACAAGTGTCTGAATGATGTAATTTAGCCCTGAATATTGCTATCTACAATAAGACCCTGATATCATAAAAGAGAATTAGGCTTGTGATGAATAAATGAATGAATGAAAACTGAACTATCTCAACATAAACTCAAGGAGCAAACCTTAGTATGATTCTTCTTCTATCCTTCTTTTGTTCCTCCCTTTCCTTTTTCCTTTAAGCAATTCAAAATTGGTTGAGGTAGTTGAACTACCTCATTAGTTAATTTAACTAAATACTCAACCAACTTTTAGTTAAGGGGGAAAAGTAATAATCATAATAAGGGTTAAAAATAAATAATAACTAGTAGGTGGGACCCCTTGTGACTCCCTTTAGCTCATAACAATCATAACATAACTTTTTAGTTAAGAAAAACACACCTCCTTGTGACTACCATCAACATATTCACATTTGACAATTTAGCTCATGATATTTGAAATTATTTTCAAAAAATATTACTCATATATCCAAAAATAAATCATGCTGTCCAAAAATTCCTGAAGTCAACTATTATCAATAATAGATGAAATAAAACTCAAAATCCATATTTCCCACTTTGTGATGCAATCTTTCCTTGATTGCTGCTTCCACCCTTTGATTTTCCTGAATTTTCCTTTGGCTGCGTCGAGCCTTTAGGCCTAATCTCACTGATCACATGAGAACAATCGTCCCTCAAATGCATCCAGGAAGACACGAATTTTTTAGAGCCATTAGAGGGTGAGGAAGGGGAAACAATGGATTTTCCTTTGTCAAGGGCATGGTGGGCCTCGGTTTTCAATCTCTTGCTAGCATGGGAGGATTGCACTAGCAAGTGGTCATGGCCAGCTTGGATAATCTGGTTGCTAGGCGGAGGAGTAGGCAAGGACAAATTGGGCCAACCACGATGTTTCGAGACTATCAAGTGGACAATCTCTTTCCATCCATCATTTTCAAGAACCTCGGGTTGCAATGAGATGTGAGGAGGTACATGGATACCAGGGGATTGCAAGACTTGGAAAGGAGGCCTTTCAGGCCTAGGTTGGACCACTCCCTGCCTAATCCATTTGAAAAATCCGGCCTGAAACAATTGGCCAAGCTCTTGTGAGTCAACATCAAAATGTATGGAGAACCTTGGCCTTCTTGGGCCTCTGTTCCAATTACCCGTCCCTCTGTTTCCTCGACCATGGCTACCTCCACTGAAAAAAATCATTATTGCATGCATGATTGATTAGAAAATAGTCTTTTAAATAACCATACATGACAACTCTTAAAAATATGAAATATATTTGGCTTAGAAATGTATCTGAATCATGCAATCCAATCCATACAAATCATTTTAATGTTCATCAATGAGTAGGGGTTGAATAAAGGGTCTTGGGAAATTTGAGGGGTTTGTATTGAGCAAAACATGATATGATGAGGGGGGGAAAAAAATGGATACTACTCAAGGACAATAACAATCAACTGCAAACCAAGGAAAACATCACTGTAATTCAACCCAGACACTGCTACTGCCAACTGTTTCAACGCATAATTTTTCTTGACTATAATCAATTTTAGAACATGGAGTGAAAAATGATTGTGGGAAGGTGATGGGGTTGTAATTAGCGAAAAGAGAAATAATGGTGGGAAATGAGAATGGTTACTGTTCACAAAATTAATCAAGTAATCCATATAGTCATTCTGTTAAAAGGAGATATGCCAACCAAATGATCATAACAATCACTGTGTATTATCTAGTTCATTGTTCATAGTCAAATATCCAACATAGTTCCATCAACAAGATAGTATGCATTCCACAACAATCTGTAAGGGAGTTATGTTCCTTCTATTTATCCAATTTACATCTTATACAATTATCAAATGTATAATAGTAACCATTTCCACTCTGTTAATCATCAGAATCAACTACTACCCACACATTACTTCAACCATCAAATAAACTCAAAAGTCATGTTTCAAAATTTACAATGAAGTCATAATGTCACTGCAATCGGGCCTGTCATTTAAAATGCATGATATTCATTAAACATACATAGTGGGCAACCAACCCAATAATCCAGATTTAAATTGCA
Source organism: Picea mariana (assembly GCA_032191745.1). NCBI lineage: Eukaryota > Viridiplantae > Streptophyta > Pinopsida > Pinales > Pinaceae > Picea > Picea mariana. Next base: position 6,842 of record JASDQU010393735.1, on the reverse strand, counting down.
AAAACCCTGATCTTCATTTAAACAAACAAACAACAACCATCATTCCAACACATGCTATGCAAAAAATAACTCAAGCATGCAAGTGTAATTTTGTCACTGTACAAGCCCAATTCAATGTGACTCTAAATAATCAAAAGCTAGGCTATCCATCCAACACAACAAGGTACCAATATCATGCTCGACTTCACAATACAATAATCGAATTTGCAACAAAATTGTGCTTAAAACTATGTGACTAACTCTGAGTGCACAACCTGAACTTATCCATATCATACACAGTGGGAAGCCACCCAAAACACCACGATGCAACATTCCATTTTACAATTCCAAACACACAGTTAGAGTATTAAATCAACCCATCGTGTCGAGTTATCAATCTAATACAGTATTGCTTCAAATTAATCAAACTACAATCAACCATGCTGTGTAAAACTTGGGCTCATCCCTAATGATGCAATCATATAACCATAACACATATAGTGGATGGAATTGCTACAATCATCTCGGTTGCAATAACCATTTCGCCTAAAAAAAAACTCATAGTTACAATTACCATTTATTCATGATGTAGTTATACCACATATTCATTATGTGCGAACATCATTAAACAATTGTAACCAATGCCGAGTTAAACATCCAAATAATATTTAGTGCAAAAAGATAGTGACTATGAATCAACCAATCAACCAATTCAATGTTGAGCCTATACTTGGACTATCGTAACCATCAACAACTGACCTAATATGTTGTGGCAACCACACATACCCACGCATCGATATGGAGCGAGGTTGTGACCTTCTCAATTAAAACAATACTGGATTATCAAACACAAAGAGAGAGACTATATATTTTTAACTGTCCAATTAAAAATGCAGGTTTTATCCATTGTAATAACACAGGCATTGAATAGATATCAAAATGAACACGATTGTCACATGACCAACTGGGCGAGCCTTTACTCAATTTTGTCAACAATACATACCAATCAACAATAACCAATTAGTAAACCCGATAGGCCCGACGGTCTTCTCTATCAACCCTCAGACTGGAGGAGTTAAGGGTTTTCTCTGTGGCCAACATACGGAAAGCTAGAGCCAACTCCTTTCAATGGTGAAAGCCTCCAAGACCAATGGTGCATACACAAAGAGAACCACAACTTATTCGTGGACAAGTAACAGATCCCATGACAAGAGGGCTATAACAGAGGAGTGAGGCTCCAATTCATCTTGGTAATGATACTTAACACACATAGGGTATAACTCTCGTGGATCTCCAGTCAAACAACCACAATGCTGAAATGAAGATAGGGCCGAGAAAGAACCAAATAACCCACTGCGCGACCTTTAGTGGTAAAAACAAACCAATGCTCAAGTAAACAAAACAAAATGAAACAGAGTGCTTCCAACCCCTAAACCCCATAAAAGCCAAAGACTGGATACGGGGATACAAAGAGCGTGAAGACAACTAGCCATTCAAGACCAAACAAAACCCTCCAACCAAACCGGCAAGGGTGACATAGAGACGACCCCATACATTATAACTCCAGACATCATCATAGAGAAATCCACCAACAATTCACTCTAGAAAATCACAGTTTCACACAGTTGCAGTACTCAAGGAAAACACAACCAACACATTCGAGCCAATATCCATTTCATAATAGAGCAGACTCAAGGATGGCCCAAAAAAAGAATATACTTGTAATCCAAGCACTTTAAACACGAGCTGGACGAGCGGTTCCTCTCTACTAGGAAGTCGGAGCATAACCACAACAACCGAGTTGAACAATAGCCCGATTACGGTGGAGGCCAATGGAAGATAAAGGTGGCGTGCAGTAAATGCACGTCGCCTCCATTCACAATCCATTAATTCCTTAGTACATGCCAACACGCTTTCCATTAACACAATTAATCAAACCATGTATCAAAACCATCACCCATTAAAAGTCAATAGCACGACCATATCATATTCTTAACTTATGCCATAACATAAATCAACCACGTTCCATATAACTCAAAAAATCACACAAGCACTAGCAACTTTCACCTTGTCAAATGTGCCACCCATATCCTATCCTACCATATGCATATTAACCATATAACTCAATCAAATCGCATAACCATTTACTTGCTAGCTAGGATTTAACCATAATCATTTTAATCTTTCATGCATGTAGTATAGCATATAGCATAGTTCAAATTCTTCCTTTTTCATTTGTTGCATGGTCTTCACTTCTTTCTGATTGCTTGTATGTGTTATTGATTTTATTTTAATTGCCTTTTATGTATCACCACTAACATGTTTGTTGTGCAGATGTCCCAAGAATAGATAACAATGGTATCAACGAATAACATAGGTCGTAGTAACAAAAATATCCAATACTTCATAAGCCCAATCCATAGCCAATAAAAAACAAGATCTCATCAACCATGTAAGAAATGTCGAACATGAGCACAAACATCAAATAAGGACCAAACTCGATCTCCAATTTGCAAGGGGGTCCCACCTACTAGTATTATTTAACTTTTATAATAATAGGCTTTAGCAACACTTTGCGGGCAAAACTTTGTTGATGTTTTTAATCATCAACAGGCGCAACCTATCGATATGTTGTCAAAATCGAGTAGAAGCTCAAAAAAAAGACACGACAATTTGGGTATGTGAACCCCTCACAGAAAAACCAGGGCAAAGGAATCCACAACCTGCAAAACAAAGCATAGAGCAAATATGGACAACCTTAGGAAAACTAGTCTAAGCTACAAATAAATAAGGACAATGGGAAGACAAAGAAAGACAGTGGGAAGTGGTGTGAGTTCCATAAGAGCCCCTGGAATAACATTATTGAATGCCACTCAAAGTAGTCATTGGTGGCCAAGGTAAAATCCTCTGAATAATATGTGGGTTTCAACTTTGAGTCAGAACCAGAAAAAGGGAGATGGATCATTGACACAGAACCCAATGCCACTGTTGCTACCACCAAGATCCATCTCGGTGAACCTGATGAGCTAGAGGAAGGTGAGCACCTCTTTTATTCATAGATGTGGGTGAAGGGTACTCCGCTGCACTTCATTGTTGACAATGGTAGCCATAAGAACCTCATCTTAGCGGAGGTCATCAAGCAGTTGTCTTTGTTGATAACACTGCACCCACAGTCGTACACCATCGGATAGATCTTCCAAGGGAGTGATCTCCGCATCAGCCAACAATGTTGATTTGCCTACGACATCAAGCCCTTCAAAGATGAGGTATCGTGTGATGGTGCCCTCCTTTAAGTTTGTGATTTTATTTTGGGACAACCTTATTTATGGAAACGTCATGCTATATATGAGTCTAGGCCTCGTAGGTTTATTATTACTTTGGACAAGAAATTATACAAGATAACTAGGGTAGTCCCACCTACTATCATTCCCTTGATATTTTCCAAGCAATGCAGGAAGGTCATCTCTCAGACCAGAAAGATTCTATTCTTCATGATTTGTGCTCAAAGAAAGTGGAAGGTTGCAGCCACATCCATGGCTTCCATGAGAGGTCTCTCCATGCCGCAAAATAAAGTGGATAAGATCATGGAATAATACAAATACATCTTCTCCTCACCCACTGGGGTACCTCTACCCTGTTAGTTCAAGCATTCAATCAATCTGACCCCCGATGCACCGCTACCCAATGGTCTTTTCTATCATCGCTCTTTTCTAGAAAATGAGGAAACCAAGTGCTAGATCCAAGAGCTTCTCAAAAAGGGGTACATCTGACCAAGCTCATCACCTTGTGGAAGCCCAATCATGCTTGTGCAGAAGAAATATGGGACTTGGTGACTCTACATTGATTAACGAGCCCTAAATAAAATCACAGTTAGGAACTAGTACCGAATTCCTTGAATTGACAATCTCCTTAACCAACTCAAGGGGGTCCAATACTTCAGTAAGTTTGATATGAATTTTAGCTACCACCAGGTCTTAGTAGAGAATATTGATGTATGGAAGACTTCTTTCAAGTCCAAATAAGGTATTTTTGAATGGTTGGTCATGCCCTTTGGATTAACGAATTCCCCAACAAATTTCATGCGGATGATGGACGATATCTTGTGTCCTTTCACCAGTTCTTTTGTGGTGGTGTATTTGGATGAAATCCTGATATTCAACAAGAGTTGGGAGGAACACTTGCAACATATTCAACAGGTTCTACACACTCGGCGGCAACACAATATATATTCAAATTTGGAAAAATTCTCCTTCGGCATGAAGAAGTTCTAGTAACTAGGATACATAGTTGATGAGCATGGGGTGCATGTCGATCCAACCAAGATCCAGGTCATTCGTGGCTGGCCAACCCCGAACACACTCACTGATCTTTGGAGATTCTTAGGCCTTACCAATTTCTATCATAGGTTCATGTTGGGATTCTCCCACATTGCATGGTCCCTCAGCCAAGTGACCAGGGGTGGTGGAAAGGAAAATTTTGAGTGGGGAAAGTGGCAACATAAAGTGTTTGATTTTTTGAAGCAGTTCTTGTGCTCAACCTTGATGCTCTCATTAACTGACTCGCAATAGGATTTTGAGATTGAGACAGATGCTTCAGACCATGTTGTGGGCACAATTATCACTCAACACGTACATCCCGTGTCCTATCATAGTGAGACACTATCATATACCATCCATAAGTACCCCACTTATGACAAAGAAATGTACTCCATTTTACACACATGCCGCTAGTGGAAGCATTACATTCTTGGGAAGGAGACAATCATCCACACTGATCATAAGCCTCTGTAATTTATGCAGACACAAGTAAAATTGCAGAATGATCGCCATCAAAAGTGGTCTTCATACTTGCAACAGTTCCATCTCAACATCAAGTATAAGACAGGGAGCACCAACCGCATTGATGACTGCCTCAGTCGACCTCCATTTTTAGCACTAACCATGGTGCTACACTCTTACAGACATAAGACCTTTGGATGGCCCCAAATATACAAGATAGATCCTAACTTTGCCACTACCTACCATATGTTGCACACAAAGACAACTATCACTGATTTCCATCTTTAGGATGTGTTGTTATTCCATATGGGTCATCTTTGTGTCCCATCAAGTGAGTGAGCGAAGATGATTTGGGAAGCTCACTATGGTCGGGTGGAAAGACACTTCATCATAGAAAAGACAGTGGAAGTGATGCAAAAACATTTCTATTGGCCGAAAATTTGATATGATGTCAGTAAGTATATCAGGTCCTGCATGTCCTGCATCATTTCCAAACCGACCATTAAGAAACAAGGCATGCACACCCCTCTACCTACTCCTGACAGCTCCTGGGAATCCATCTTGATGGACTACATGTCAGGCCTTCCTTCAACCAAGCAGGGAAATGAATGTGTTTTTTTGGTTGTTGATCGATTTTCAAAGATGGCGATTCTGGCCACCTGTAAGAAGAGAATCATAGTGGAGGCCATTGCCAATATATTCCTTGAACAAGTATGGGTACATTTTGGGATACCAAAAACCATTATCTCAGATCGAGACAACCAGTTCCTCAACACATTTTGGTTTAGCCTCTGGTCATGGCTGGACACCAAGCTTAGAAAATCCACTGCCTTCCACCCCCAAATAGATGGCCAAACCAAGGTCATCAATAGGATGATCATGCATATATTGTGCATGTACAATTCCAAGAATCCATGCACATGGGATGAGATTCTTCCCTATGTTCATCAAAATTACAATAGATCCATACATATCTCAACTGGCCAAAGCCCCTTTCAGGTGGGTTTGGGATTTCAACCATTAGGTCCCATGGATGTTGCACTATCCCTTGTGTCCACATAGGAAGAATCATCCCATGCTCAAGCCAAAGAGGACAAATCTAACCGATTCATTGAAAAAATCCATCACATCTACCAATGGGTTCAAGATATTTTGCAGAAGTCCAATGCCAAGTACAAGCAACGTCGTGATCAACTTCAGGTGCCAGGTGAGACATTAATTTTGGTTTCATTTGTAGAAAGAACACCTTATAGGACCGCATCGAAATCTTCTTCCACTTTGTTATGGACCTTACACCATCATCAAGGCTATGGGTGACAATGATTTTGAGCTCAACATTCCCCCCTTCCCTGGCTTGCACCTAGTGTTTAATGTGGACCTTCTTCGACCATACTTTCCACCATTATTAGACACCTCAGAGATAACAAAATAATTGACACAAACAGAGCTCAAAACTGACTGCATGGAATAGGAATCCACTGATCATATCATGGACACATAGGTCAAGGGTAATCGCCAACAGAAGCTTCAACTTTATCGTGTTGTCAAAGCAGGGCAACTCCTGCACCAAGGAAACTGGCTCACTCGGCGCCAAATTCAACAAAAATTTCCTCATATGATGGGGGAACTCAACGCAATGGAGACCATTACTTCCTAAGTGGGGAGGATTGATCCAGGTGGATAGTGGTGGCCACCCACCTCTTCTAACTGGCTCACATATAGTTTTCATCTTGGCAACTTTTTTTTCTATCTTTTCGGCTCCTAAACTTCCGAGGCCATTTTGAGAACAATGTTTTTTGGGCTCGCCATAGTCACATTGTAGACAAAGATAGAGTGTCACAGAAACATGTGTATTCCTCAGATAGACCTTTCCAATGAGCTATCGTGTGCCTAAAACAAATATTGTATGCAAAAGTTACGACCCCGAGAAGTTGATGTACCAACTTACCCCATCGGGGCCCACATGAATTTTGGCACTTCATCTACTAGGGTTAGGTTTTTGGATGTATATGGTTTCTTATTACTTCTGTATGCTAAAAAAATGCTCGGAGCCTCATTTTAAGGTGCTCAGGTGAATGCGTGTAG
>JASDQU010393731.1:0-10900 GCA_032191745.1 Picea mariana | reverse complement strand
ATTGATTAATTATTTTTTTGCTTAAGAATCTATATGCATTGATTTACTTCACAGGTTTAAAACTTACATGTGGTATCAAAGCTCATTTTTGGCTTCAGAGGGATGCCTTTGTTGTTGAGGGTTTGGCTCGGTCTTGATAGATCAAGTTCATCTTGGGTCTGTGATAAACCTGGGTTTAGTGGAAGATTTTGCAATGGTTATTCGAGTGTATAAAGAGGAATGGAGAGCTCTTCTAGAATCGAGATAGAGAAGTTCAATGGTAAAAACTTTGAGCTATGGAAGCTCAAGATGGAGGACCTTATTGTAGACAAAGAACAATGGATCGATGTGGATCCTGGTACACAGCCTACTGGTGCATAGCCTACTGGCACACAGACAACTGGTACACAACCTACTAGTACACAAAGTACTAGGACACCGCCTATTGGTATGTCAAAGGAAGATTGGGAGAAGTTGGACAGAAGAGCAAGGAGTATTATTCGACTCTGCCTGGCAGATTTGGTGTTGTTGAATGTCTCGAGCGAATCTACAGCCAAGGAACTATGGAATAAGTTAGGGAATTTGTATCAATCAAAGTCCCTAGTAAACAAGTTGTTTCTTTGAAAGAAGTTGTATCATCTTAGGATGGAAAATGGAGATTATGTGACAAAACATCTAAATTCCTTTAACTCTGGTAAGTCAGCTTGTCTCTGTTAATATTACGATTGCAGAAGAAGATAAGTGTATTACTTTGTTATTTTATTTGTCGGACTCTTGGGATAATTTGGTTGTAGCAATTGGTAGTACCACTCAATCTACATTGAAGTATGAGGATGTAGTTTCATCCTTGTTATCTGAAGAGATGAGGCGGAAAAGCATGGATATCATAGCACAAATGTTTTATCTATAAGAGGTCGTACCCAAGACAGGAATCCTAGTAAGCCTTCAGGGGGGAGATCTAAATCTACAGGTAGATTTAAGTCTCCATGAAAATCTTTGAGGAAATGTTGGAAGTGTGGTAAAACAGGGCATTATAAGAAAGATTACAAGTCTAAGAAGGTTGAAAAACCAAAGGGATCTGATAGTACCTCTTCCACAGAGGAAAAAAACTCCATTGAAGAAGGAGGTGATGTTTACCTAGCATCTACAGGTACACATGCAGACCGTGATGTATGGTTGATCGACTCAGGTGCATCATAGCATATAACTCATCACAAGGAGTGGTTCTCTAAATATGAAAAATATGATGGTGGTGATGTATTCCTAGGAGATGACTCGAAAACAAAAATCATGGGACGTGGAAGGGTTAAGTTGCTGCTAAAAGATGGAAGGATTATAACTCTCCCTGGGTTTCTGCACATTCCAAAACTAGCCAGGAGCTTAATATCTGTAAGTAATTTGGATGATGCAAGAGTGGATACTGTATTTGGAAAGGGCACTTGCAAGATGGTACGAGGAGCAATGGTGTTGATGAGGGGAGTTCGATGTGGAACTCTGTACAAGTTGTTGGGAAGCACTTATACTAATGGGTGTAACAGCTTTGTTGTCCTTGAGAAGACAAATAAAGAAGACAAGACCAATACCATCCTTAAAAAGAAGATTATGTTGTGGCATCAAAGACTAGGGCATATTGGAGAAAAGGGCCTTCGAACACTACACGGTAAATGACACAGCCCTCCTAACCCGCAGGTCGGAAGTCCACGTACACAGGATCGTTCTTCTTCTAAGGCCCGAAGAGCTCTCAACAATAGGCTCTTCTATTTCCCTTTCGGGAAATCTGCACCCACAAATAACCTTAAGAAATTCCCCCCTTTATACTTCGGGAGATCGAACTTCGCAATTTCGTGAATCCAGTGGTCAAGCGCCCTGTCTCTCAAATCCCCGAAACCTGAAAATAGTCAACACTTTGACCTTTCCCTTGTCGATTTTGGATTTATCCTTATCGCGAGTTCGCGAGTTGCGATGTCATGCAACTCTACTCCATGAACCCTGAAATCCCGATTATCTATTTCCCGAAATCCCGATATGTCAACCCTCGACACGATTCCCGGTGTTGGTCCCACAACTAGACTTTCTGCCTTTTTGGGACTTCGCACTTCGCGAGTCTTAATGTGAAGATTTCTGGAATTCAATCTACGAAACCCCGAAATGGAAATCCATGACCAAATCCAATGACTCATGTTGGCTTGGATCTATCGCTATGTCTCTCCTGAGCTTGAACCTTTGAAAACACTCTCCGTAACTCCCCTGCTCCTCTACGAGATCTGACGGTTCGTGGGACTTCGTGAATTCTCCACGGAGAATTTCGACCATCCGTTCTCCCTTCTGAGAACTTCTGCAACTTTTTACCATAGTGTTTTTCAATGGTGCTTAACTGCCTGTGACACAAACTTGCGACGCCTTCTTAATGCTCCAATGCACAAACCTCATGTGCTTCTCTTCGACAATTTCAAAGGCTTTATCCTTCCTGAGATTTTTCCAACTCTGAGTCATAAAGAAGACTCCTGCACGCACTCCTTGTGGCAAATCCTTCAATTACTCCAAGGAATTGAAGTCCTTCGACTCTGTGCACTCTCTGCAGCAGTAGTCCTTCAACTCTGTGCACTCTCTGCAGCAATAGTCCTTCAACAATTTCTCAGGTTCGCAAACTCTGGGACTTTACTCGACCTGCGCACTCCTTGCATGGCTCCTATGCCTAGCTGCACTTCTGAGGGAATGATAACAAAATCTATCTTATCTGAGCTTTCAGAGACAAACCTTTGAACCCTTTGTCAACGCACTTCTTGCGGACAATTCAACTGCACTCCTTGCAGGAACTCTTGCTCAGATAGAGAAACAATTGAAACTCATTTCCCTTACTCTCTCTCTCTCTCTCAGGTTTCAAACATTTAACAAGAAATAATTCATNTCATGAGCATAACATTCAACAATACGTACACAGACAATATTTGAATACCATGAGTCTGAATCAAAACCCTTTTTGTATTAATCCAGAACTTTTGTACATGGAATTCATTTATATATCTCTCTGCTTCATCTCTTCTATGCTCTATGCTCTCAATTGACATCCTTAATGTTACAATACACAATGAGGGTGTCTATATCGCATTTCCCTCTTTCATTCTAAGTTGTCTAATCTACGCATTAAATTCTATCTACTTGCATTAACTATTCTAAATGCCTTCTACCTACTAAGGATGAGAGAAAATTGCTCAAGGTACATTTATATTATACAAGTGTCCCCTTTGTTTAATGATCTCATTGTCATTATATAATATTTTCAAAATTTTCGTTGGGTGCTTTTCCAGCTGTCTTTTATCTCCACGTTGGCTCGCTTGAGATGCTCCTGCATCATACTCCCTTGCTTGAAAATTTTCATGGGCTCCTGTCCATGAGCTCGCACATGGTCTGTCCATGCTTCTGGATCTCTGCTTCGTTCTCCCAGTTGGCATCTTCAACTGGATGGCCCTTCCATTTGACCAAATACTTAAAGTATTGCTTTCGCATGGTCTTCCTGCTGACCCTTTTGTCCAGTATGCGCTCCATCTGCGGCTTTTCTGCAACTGGCATCTGCTTTCACCACTGAACCTCTGGTTGTTCATTTCCTACTTTTGCTTCCTCATATTTATATGGGTACAAATTTGAGACATTGAATATCGAAGAAATTTCGATCCCATCGGGTAATTCAATCTCGTAAGCATTTGCCCCAAATTTATTCAAGACCTTGCATGGTTTGATTTTCTTCATTTTCAATTTATTATATGTTCCTCTCAGGAACCTTTCCTTTCTCAAATGTGTGAGGATCAAATCGCCAAATTCAAATTGAATTTGTCTCGTGTGTTGATTTTCTCTCCACTTATACTCCTGGCTCGAACTCTGCGATCGTTCCTTCACCTGGCTATGAAGTTCCTTCATCGCCTCTGTGAAATCTTCTGCACTAGCGCTCCTAGTCGAAGTCTGTTCTGAATCTCTCAGCTCGAAAATTCCTCTCGGTTGTATGTCATAGACAATCTGAAATGGACTCCGTCCCATGCTTCTGTTAACTGAGTCGTTGTAAGCAAACTCCGCCTGTGGTAATATGTTATCCCACTAGTTGTGGTGTTCTGTCACCAAGCTCCTCAGTAAGTCTCCCAAACTTATGTTCACCACTTATGTCTGTCCATCCATCTGAGGATGATAAGATGAACTAAACGATAAGTTAGTTCCCAGCTTCTTCCATAAGGTCCTCCAAAAGTGTCCTACGAACTTAGTGTCTCTATCCGAAACTATGCGTCTTGGCAAGCCATGAAGTCGAATGACTTTTTTGAAAAATAGATTTGCAATGTGAGTTGTGTCACTGATTTTCTGACATGGATTGAAGTGTCCCATCTTGGAAAATCTATCCACCACCACAAATATCGATTCAAAGCCTCTTTGTGTTCTTGGCAACCCCAATATAAAATCCATGCTAACTGCATCCCACGACCTCTCAGGTATGGGTAATGGTTGATAAAATCCTGCATTCTGCCTCTTTCCTTTCGAATGCTGACAAATTCTACATTTGTCCACAAATCGTTTGACGTCTGCTCACATTCCTGGCCAAAAATATGACTCATTCAATTTTGCGAACGTCTTGTCATGACTGAAATGCCTGGCCAATCCTCCACTGTGTTTCTCCTTCAGCAAATTCTCCCTCATGGAGCATTTTGGAAAACAAAGTTGATTACCTTTAAATAGTAATCCTTCCTGGATCATGTATTCCATCCATTGGCTTCTATCCCTGAGAATTGGATTCTCAGCTACTTTGTACACCTCTTTAAAATCTGGATCAGCTTGATACATCTCCTTGAAATCATCAAAACCCAACGTTTTGACTTTGAACTCCTACAATAGCAAACACTTCCTGCTCAAAGCATCAGCAATTTTGTTAGCAGTACCAGAAATATGTTTAATCACAAAAGTAAAATTTTGAATATATTCAACCCATTTTACATGTCTTTGATTCAACTTTTCCTGTTGAGTCACAAATTGCAATGCATGATTGTCACTGTATAAGACAAACTCCTTCGGGATCAAGTAATGTCTCCATTTCTTCAATGTCTGAATGATAGCATAGAACTCCTTGTCATAAGTGGAGTATTTGAATTTCGCTTCATTCAGCTTCTCGCTGAAGTATGTTATCGGCCTGTCTTCTTGACTCAAGACTACCCCTATTGCAAATCCACTTGCATCGCATTTCACTTGAAATGTCTTTTGTAAATCAGGCAACACGAGGATTGGTTGTTCCGTGATCTTCCTTTTCAACAAATTGAAACTTTTTTTGGCTTCCTCTGTCCAGTGAAAATATTTGTGTCTCTTCCTCACTATGTCCATCATCGGTGCACTAATTCCACTAAAATTCCTGATGAACTTTCGGTAGAAACTAGCCAATCCGTGAAAAATTTGCACCTCAAAGATATTCTTCGGTGACGGCCAATTCTTGATTACATCCACTTTATCTGGATCCATCCTCAACTTATCTGCAAAAATAACAAACCCCAAATAAATGAGCTCTGTCTTCATGAATGAGGACTTCTTCATGTTTATCAGTAGCTTCTCCTGCTGTAACCTCTGCATCACAGTAGCCAAATGTTTCAGATGCTCTGCCTTTGTTTTACTGAAAATCAATATGTCATCAAGGTACACAATAACAAATTTTCCGATGAAATCCTTCAGAACTTCATTCATCAATCTCATGAAAGTACTCGACGCATTTGTTAAACCAAACAACATGATAAGCCTTTCGTATAACCCTTCATTGGTTTTGAATGATGTCTTCCATTCGTCACCTTCCCTCATACGAATCTGGTGATATCCACTCTTTAAGTCAATCTTCGAAAAAAAATTGCTCCACTCAAGCATTCCATCAGATCATCCATCCTTGGCAACGGAAATCTGTACCTGATGGTTATCTTGATGATCGCCCTCGAGTCAGTACACATCCTCTAGCCTCTATCTTTCTTTGGACTGAGTACTGTCAGAATAGCACACGGACTCAAGCTTTCCCTGACCAAACCTTTGTCCAACAAACTATGGACTTGTCTTTTTACCTCTTCATTCTCCTGCGGCATCAATTTGTACGCTGATTTGTTTGGAAAACTAGCTCCAAGTATGAGATCAATATGATGACTCACACTTCTGATAAGTGGTAACGAATGAGGTAGTTCGTCCACTACTATGTCAACGAACTCTTCCAGCAATTCCTTAACCTCTTCTGGTAAATCATCTACCCTCGTGCTGGTTAAAACAATATTTGGCTTCCTGACCACAATGAATTGTGGTTCCTCCTTCTTCTTAACCTCTGTAAGAAGTTCCTTTCCACTCATGAGAAGTACAGTGTTGCTTACTTCCGGTTTCACCTCCTTATCTTTGATTGGAAGCAACATGTGAGTTCTCCCATTTTTCTCTAGGGTGTATGTGTTCATTCTCCCATCATGAATCACATTTCTGTCATATTGCCATGGTCTACCCAGCAATAGATGACAAACATCCATAGGAATGACATCACAAAGTATCTTATCGTTATATCCTCCTATCTTAAATTCAACTAAACACTATTTAGTGACAGTTACTTGATGTCCTTTTTGTAGCCATGAAACTCTGTATGGACTTGGATTATCAATCGTCTCCAGCTCCAGTTTTTCTACCATCTCTGCTGAAATCAGATTATCTGTGCTACCACTGTCCACAATGACTTTGCATACCCTATCCTTGGTCTTACAAGCAGTCTGAAAAAGTCTGTTTTTTTGGATTCAACTCTCCACCTCTTTCTCTGGTGTCAAAAGAGCTTTTCGCATCATTAGCGATCTTTTTCCTTCAGCATCCTCTGCCTCAATATTCTGCCTCTGTGCTTCGGCAATGTGAGCCTCACCACCTTCCTTCTTTTTTTCTGGACACTCGTAAGACTTTTGTCCGACCTTTCCGCATGTGAAGCATGTTATTACTCCACCTCTTCTTCTTCCTCTACCTCTAGTACGAGGAAACATGTTGGTATCAGCATACTCTCCTCTCTGATCAGCATATTGCCTTCTTTGTTCAGCATGTTTCCCTTTCTATGAGCTTCCACCTCTCTCAATCTGAGGTTGAGGTTTCTTCCAGTCTTCTTTAGGCTTCCGATTTCTGTCTTGGACAACTGACTTTCCCCTAGGCTGACTTCTTCCTCGACCTCTTTGACCCTTCCTTCGGCTCAACTTCTCCTCCACCTTTAGAGCCATTTGATAACAATATTCCACTGTTCGGATGGTCAACATACTCATCTCATCCTGAATTTCATATCTCAGGCCATTCATATACCTGGCAACTTTTTCATCATTACTTTCACGATGACCTGCTCTGATGTTCAGCTTGTAGAACTCTTCAGTGTACTCCTTCACTGTCATCAGCTTCTGTCTCAAGTTCTACATTCTTCGAAATAGAGTAATTTGATAATCTCTGGGGATGAATTTCGCTTTCATATTTGCGATCATCCTATCCCAACTCTTGATCTTATGCTTGCCTTGGTAGCATCTGTCAGCTTGTATCTCATCCCACCACAATGTTGCATGTCCCTTTAATCTTGTGACAGCATGTTTGACCTTCTTGTCTTCTTCAACATCTTCATAGTCAAAGTATGTGTCCAGAGCTCTAATCCAATCTAGAAGCTCCTCTACATCCAGATTTCCCTCATAAACTGGAATGTCCATCTTGGCTCTTGCACTCATTCTTGCAACATCTCTAAGCAAGCGTTCATTTGCTGCATCTTCTATTGTGACTTCTTCTTCTCCATGTCTAGTTTCATCTTCGCTTTCAGACTCACTGATATTTCCAACATCAGTTCTACATCTTTGTCTTATTTCCATGTCCACAAGTCTGGCACGAATGTCATCCAGATCTCTTTCCACCTCTGGATTTTGCATCTGCCTGCCCCTTCCTCTGGACATCTCTCTTTCCTCTTCCGGATTGGGTGTTTGTCTGTCTTTTCTTTTTGGCGGCATGGTGAATTCTCCTTTTCCTGCTACAGAAAGCAAAGAAACCTTTATGAGCTCTGATACCGAAGAATGACACCGCCCTCCTAACCCGCAGGTCGGACGTCCACGTACACAGGATCGTTCTTCTTCTACGGCCCGAAGAGCTCTCAACAATAGGTTCTTCTATTTCCCTTTCAGGAAATCTGCACCCACAAATAACCTTAAGAAATTCCCCCCTTTATACTTTGGGAGATAGGACTTCGTGATTTCGCGAATCCGGTGGTCAAGTACCCTGTCTCTCAAATCCCTGAAACCTGAAAATAGTCAACACTTTGACCTTTCCCTTGCTGATTTCGGATTTCTCCTTATCGCGAGTTCACGAGTTGCGATGTCATGCAACTCTACTCCATGAACCCCGAAATCCTGATTCTCTATTTCCTGAAATATCGATATGTCAACCCTTGACACGATTCCCGACGTTGGTCCCACAACTAGACTTTCCACCTTTTCGGGACTTCGCACTTCGCGAGTCTTAATGCGAAGATTTCGGGACTTCAATCTACAAAACCCCGAAATGGAAATCCACGACCAAATCCAACGACTCTTGTTGGCTTGGATCTACGACTCTGTCTCTCCTAAGCTTGAACCTTTGAAAACACTCTCCATAACTCCCCTGCTCCTCTGCGAGATCTGACGGTTCGCGGGACTTCGTGAATTCTTCATGGAGAATTCTGACCGTCCGTTCTCCCTTCTGAGAACTTCTGCAACTTTTTACCAAAGTGTTTTTCAACAGTGCTTAACTGCCTGCGACACAAACTTGCGACGCCTTCTCAACGCTCCAATGCACAAACCTCCTGTGCTTCTCTTCGACAATTTCGAAGGCTTTATCCTTCCTGAGTTTTTTCCAACTCTGAGTCTTAAAGAAGACTCCTTGTGGAAAATCCTTCAATTACTCCAAGGAATTGAAGTCCTTCGACTCTGTGCACTCTCTGCAGCAGTAGTCCTTCAACAATTTCTCAGGTTCGCAAACTCTGGGACTTTACTTGGCCTGCGCACTCCTTGCACGGCTCCTGTGCCTAGCTGCACTTCTGAGAGAATGAGAACAAAATCTATCTTATCTAAGCTTTCATAGACAAACCTCTGAACCCTTTGTCAACGCACTCCTTGTGGACAATTCAACTGCACTCCTTGTAGGAACTCTTGCTCAAATAGAGAAACAATTGAAACTCATTTCCCTTACTCTCTCTCTCTCTCTCAGTTTTCAAACATTTAACAAGAAATCATTCATACATAGCATGAAAGCAAATGCATGGCAGAAAGAGTAAAACATTCATGAGCATAACATTCAACAATACATACACAGAGAATATTTGAACACCATGAGTCTGAATCAAAACCCTTTTTGTATTAATCCATAACTTTTGTACATGGAATTCGTCTATACATCTCTCTGCTTCTTCTCTTCTATGCTCTGTGCTCTCAATTGACATCCTTAATGTTACAATACACAATGAGGGTGTCTATATCCCGTTTCCCTCTTTCATTCTAAGCTGTCTAATCTATGCATTAAATTCTATCTACTTGCATTAACTATTTTAAATGCCTTCTACCTACTAAGGATGAAAGCGAATCACTCAAGGTCCATTTATATTATACAAGTGTCCCCTCTGTTTAATGATCTCATTGTCATTATATAATATTTTCAAAATTTGCGCTGGGTGATTTTCCAGCTGTCTTTTATCTCTGTGTTGGCTCGCTTGAGATGCTCCTGCATCAGTAAAGAAATGGTTGAAGCTATGTCTAATTGCACTTTGGATTTTGATTTCTGTGAACATTGCATATATGGTAAACAGAATCGAGAAAGATTCCCATCCGGTGCTACAAGAGCAAAGGGGATCTTAGAATTGATACACAATGATGTGTTTGGACCTGTGCTTGTTCCATCACTAGGTAAGTCTGTGTATTATGTTTCATTCATAGATGATTTCTCAAGGTACATATGGATTTATTTTATTAGAAAGAAATATGAGGTATTTGATAAATTTAAAGAGTTTAAGGCTCTGGTAGAGAATTAGACAGTGAAGAAAATAAAGGTATTGAGAACAGATAATGGTGGAGAATTCTACAGAAATGAATTCGAATAATTCTGTAAGAAGTGTGGTATAGCAAGGCAGAAGACTACTCCATACACTCCTCAACATAATGGAGTTGCAGGAAGGATGAACAGAACACTGATGGAAAAAGCAAGGAGCATGCTCAGCAGTGATGAGTTGGGATAGGAATTCTGGGCAGAGGTAGTGGGTACAGCATGTTACCTGGTCAATCGATCACCTTCATCAGTGTTGGATGAAAAAACTCCACACGAGGTATGGACTGAAAAGAAACCCTCTCTTCAACATCTTAGAGTGTTTGGTTGTGATGCTTATGTACATGTTCCAAAGGAAAATAGGAGTAAGCTGGATAAAAAAGATGAAAAGTGTATCTTTATTGCTTATAAAGATGGTGTGAAAGGTTATAAGCTTTGGAACCCATAAACTAAGAAGATTGTTTACAATCGGGATGTTGTTTTTAGAGAGGTAAAAGATGTGTCCAAACAGGAATTCCTACCAAGGCAAGACAAACCTAAGAAAATAGAGCTAGAGTTGGATGATGCAAAATCTGAATCATCTGAAGAAGATGAAGTAGAAGAAGAAGAAGAACCTCATACCCCAGTATTGAGGAGATCAGTAAGAGAAAGAAGGCAACCAGAAAGGTATAGTCCAGCTAATTTCCATTCCAATTTTCCTTTATCTATTACTGATGATGATCCCAAAACTGTCAGGGAAGTAGTGAACTCAGAGGATAGTAAACTCTGGAAGAAGGCCATGGTTGAAGAAATGGATGCCTTGGATAAGAATGAGGCATGGGATATAGTTGAGTTGCTAGCTGGAAGAAAATCTGTTGGTAGCAAATAGTTG
>JASDQU010393729.1:697-10905 GCA_032191745.1 Picea mariana | reverse complement strand
AGAATGGAAGCCCATGTACAAAAATCCCCAAAATATTGATAACAGAGGCTTCAGGAGGCCTAGAAACAATGTGCCACAGGCTTTGCCAAGGGAACAAAGGAGCAAAGACAGAGATGATCAGAGGATTCAAATCCCTCTCCAAAATATCCTATTTGCTCATGAGGAAGGAGAAGATATAGATAAGCTCGACCCCAAAATTCACTGTATTGAAGACACTTCCCCTTTTCCCCATTTGACTCAATCTACATATGAAGGATCCCTTATGAACATTCAAGTAAATGAGTTGGGTAAAGGGGAAAAGGCCAACAACACTCCTAACAGATATCATCTCAGGTCAAAGAAGAAAGAAGGGAATTTTGATAGCCATGATTAGCCCCTCATAGCGGAAAAACCTGCTAAACCTGCTACAATCATTACTAAAGAAAATAAAACTCAGAATACTTCGCCAACAGCCAAATAAATTGTCTCTGAGGTAAGGGAAGCTCCTAAGCCTCTTTCCTCCTTTAGTTTTGAGCATGAAATTCAAAATATTATAATTCCCGTACCCCTCTCAGATCTAGTTAAAAATGAAGATTTCAAAAGGCCCCTCTCCAAGCTGCTACAATCTGAGCCCCCCCAGCCTTCTACAAACTCATTAAATCTTCAATATGAAAAGCCAACAGTCGTCCTAGGTCCCATGGTAGAAGACAGAGATGACTCATCCCCTCCCTTCTACACATCCCTGAATATACATGATAAGGTGATGCATAATTGCCTCATGGATTCAGGAGCTTCCCACAACCTTATGCCCAAAATAGTCATGGAAGAATTGGGACTTGAAGTGACAAAGGCTTATCATGATTTGTACTCTTTTGATTGAAGGAGGGATCAATGCCTTGGAGTCATCAAATACTTGGTGGTCTCTTTATTTCAGCTGCCAATGAAGAGTGTGAACATGGGCATTGTAGTAGTTGATGTTCCCCCCAAGTTCAGCATGTTGTTGTCAAGATATTAGATTAAAAAATTTGGAGGAACATTATAGATGGATATCACATATGCCACCATTCCAGTCTTTGGAGGGGAACACAGGAGGTTGTACAGAGAAGCTCAGCTGGCCTACATTGTTAGTGATGAAGAAGACCCCACCAATCATCCTATCTTTGTGCTTGACATTGATTTGGGGTCTAGTTTATTGCAGCTCACTGATACTCCTGAAGCCCCTTTTCAAGTTTGGAAGCAACCCATATTTAATCATGAGATACCTCCTCCAACCACCTCTGTTTGGAAGATGTTCTTCGATGGAGCTTCTTCTAGCGAAGCTGCTGGCACTGGAGTGGTTTTTGTGTCACCTTGTCAGGAAACCATATCCCTGTCATATAAGCTAGAATTTGAAGCTACCAATAATGTGGCAGAGTATGAAGCTCTTGTTCTAGTTTTAAGGGATGCAAGAGAAATGGGAATTGAGGAGCTAGCAGTGTTCGGAGATGCTGAGTTGATAATCCAACAAGTCAGAAATTCTTATCGAGCTAAGCATCCTCAGCTCAGGGGTTAAAGAAATGAGGTGTGGGACCTGATTGATAATTTCTTCTCAACTTTCAACATTTATTTTATTCCTAGAGAGGAAAACACTTTGGCCGATTCCTCAGCTGTCTCAGCTAGTCTGTTCAGGATCCCTCTGCCACCTAAGATCAAATATGATGTTGAGATAAGATATAGGCCATCTGTCTTGGACAATATCAAGCATTGGAAGGTATTTGAAGACGATCTTGAAATCAAAAAATTTCTTCAATCTGTCGATGAATTTTCTGCATTACACATTGATCAGGATCCTGATCTTGAAAGTCACCCTCACCCTAAGATATTTCCAAATAAAACTGCTAATCACCATATTATTCATTTGCCTAGTAATCACATTCCGAAGGGACTAGTCCCTTTAGAAAGACTGTTCGATGGGAATGATGTGGCAGTAAAGGGTAGGGTTTCAAATGGAGATGTTGATACAGTGGAGTGCAACATTGACACATAGGAGGAGCCTAAGTTTGTCAAGTTGTTAAGAAGTTTGACCAAAGAACAGAGGGCCGAATATATTGAACTATTAAGAGAATTTGCTGATGTGTTTGCATGGACCTATGAAGACCTCAAGACATATGACACAGCTGTCATTGAACACAAGATCCCACTGAAGGGAGAGGCTAAGCCATTTAGGTAGAAGCTAAGACAGATAAATCCCATGTTGTTTCCTTTCATGGAGAGAGAAGTGAAGAAGTTGTTAGATGCCCAAATCATTGTCCCCTTGAGATATTCTGAGTGGGTAGCCAATTTGGTCCTAGTGAGGAAGAAAAGTGGAGAAATCAAGCTCTGCGTCGATTTCAGGAACCTGAACAGGAGCTCAAAGAAAGATAAATATCCCTTTCCCAACATGGAACACATATTGCAGAGGGTAACTGGTGCATCTAGGATATCCATGATTGACGGTTTTTTTGGCTATAATCAGATATCAGTCATGCCTGAGGACAGAGAAAAAACAGCCTTCACCACTCCTTGGGGCACATTCATGTATGCCAAAATGCCTTTTGGATTAATGAATGTAGGAGCAACATTTCAGCGAGCCATGGACATAACCTTCATGAGGGAGAAAGATCAGTTTGTGGTGATCTATCTGGATGACATCACAGTCTTCTCTAGGTTTGATAAGGAGCACCTCTATCACTTGAGGAAAGTTTTCTTGAAATGTCGGAGGTTTGGCCTTTCCTTAAATCCCAAGAAATCTTTGTTTGCTATGAAGGAGGGGAAGCTCTTAGGCCATATAGTATCAACAGAGGGAGTGAGAATTGATCCCAGCAGGGTAGAGGCAATTCATACCTTGTCACTTCCTAGGTCTAGAAAGGAAGTTCAGGCTTTTTTAGGGAAGATTAACTTTCTGAGGAGGTTCGTCTCAAATTTTGTTGAGTTGGTGAAACACATCACAACCATGCTCAGAAAGGGAAACGAAGTAAAATGGACTGCTGAACCTAGGGAATCTTTTGTCTAAATAAAAAGGGCATTGACTGAGGCACCTGTGTTGATCATTCCTAATTATTCCAAGGATTTCCTAATTTTTTCTTTTGATACAATAGCAATAGTCTTATTGCAGAAAAATGAGGAAGGGCGAGAGCAACCCATTTCCTTCTTCAGTAAGGCATTAAGATATGCAAAAATTAGGTATGAGATCATGGAGAAGTAGGCCTATGCCTTGGTGAAATCTCTCAAAGCTTTCAGATTCTATGTCTTTCACTCAAGAGTGACTGCATATGTTCCTTCAGCCTCTGTGAAAGACATCCTTATATAGCCTGACATAGATGGGAGAAGAGGTAAATGGATTGCCAAGATCCTAGAGTTTGACCTGGAGATAAATCCCACCAAGTTGGTAAAAGGGCAGGGTTTATCCAAGTTGTTGGCTGAATCCAATTGCAAGGCCTTAGGGGTTAGCTTCATCAACGCTTGCTCAGAAAATCAACAAGCTGAGTCACCCAAAAAAAGCTCTCAGGGTGGATTATCACTAGTAGAATGCACCTGGTACAGAGACATTTTTTACTTTCTGCAAGAGTTGAAGCCTCCTGATGGAATGGGAAAAAGCAAGGCAAGATCTTTAAAGCTCAAGGTGGTCATATATTTCCTTATTGACCAAGTCTTGCACTGGAGAGATCCTCTAGGGGTGTTTTTGAGGTGTCTGAACCCACAGGAAGCCCATAAAGTTATGTTTGATTTCCATAGTGTCCTTTGTGGAGGGCATCATTTTTGGAAGACCACAACCCACAAAATTCTTAGGGCTGGGTACTACTGGCACACCTTATTCACCGATGTCTGCAGAGAAGTCAGATCTTGCATCAAATGCCAAAGGTTCTCAGGAAAGAAGCAACTCAAATCTCTGCCACTAAAGCCTGTAGTAGCTTCAACACCCTTTCAACAATGGGGGTTGGACTTCATTGGATAAATTCATCCTTCTTCAAGTGGCCAACATAGATGGATCCTCACTGCAACAGACTATTTCACCAAGTGGATAGAAGGTGCCCCCACCAGGAGTGCTTCACACAAGGTAATTATCAGCTTCTTGGAGGATATCATAGCTAGATTTGGCTGTCCCAGTAGACTTGTCACTGATAATGCTTCTTCTTTCAAGTCTGAGCCTCTGGTTAAGTTCTGTGAGAAATTAGAGATTTCACTAATTCACTCCACTCCCTATTATCCTCAAGGAAATGGACTGGCAGAATCTTCCAATAAAAGTCTAATCAAACTCATTAAAAGATTATTGGAAGACAATAAGAGGGTCTGGGATTCAAAGGTCAAATTCGCTCTATGGTCCGATCGAGTGACAACAAAGAAGTCCCTGGGCACCTCACCTTTTCAACTTGTTTATGGGATGAAGGTTGTGTTTCCCACTCATCTCGCTTTACCTGTAGCTAAATTCTTTCAAGATTATGAAGGAGAGCTAGACCATATGGTCAGAAGAATTCATCAAGTGGTGGAAGTGCAACAGATCAGGGAGCAGGTGATAGACATAGCTCACAATCATCAGGAGAAGATCAAGCAGAACTTTGACAGGAAGGTCAGGAAGGAGGAATTCAAGCTAGGATATTTGGTGCTTAAGTGGGATGCACCCAGGAAGGATAGGGGAAAACACAACAAGTTTGATGCCCTCTGGTTCGGGCCCTTCAAAATCTTTGAAGTATTCTTAAATAACACGTATAGGTTGCAAGATTTGGAGGGTGAAGAAGTCTTTAGTGGCCCAGTGAATGGGCATTTCCTAAAAAAATGTTTTGTTTGAGCCTTAGACGACTCCTCTGTTTTTGTAAATATTGTCTTTATTGTTTTTCTGTTTATTTTCGGCTTAATAAATGACTCCATAACCTAACAAAAGGAAACTGGAACTACATAAGGAGTTCTTAGAGCATCACAGGGACGACTCTATCCCCCATGGATCCTAATGTTAGTGCCAATTCTTGCAAGTCATGAGCGTTAAGCGCAACACACAGAAGAAGTCCATTTCGGGCTTAAAATCAAGCGAGCGAGAATTTTGTTTTCAACGGCGAGGATCCACCGATGGAGCAGATCGACGGTCATTGGGTAAGTTTGAGTCACAGAGTTGCATGAGGTCTGGTGCATCAGCTCATCTCTTATGGCCAAAATCATGAAATGATGAGCCATTTCGGCATTTCGGCTACCGGGATTTCAAAGGACAAAGGGTTGTTCTTCCATTGCATTTCAAAACCCCGAAGCATGAAATGCAAAAAGTGCCCAGGAGCCATTTTGACATTTCAGCTACTGGGACTTCAAAGGACAAAGGGTTGCTCTTCAAATGCATTTTGAAACCCTGAAACGCAAAATGTGAAAAAGCGCCCAGGAGCCATTTTGGCATTTCGGCTACCGAGACTTCAAAGGACAAAGGGGTTTCTCTTCCACTGCATTTCAAAACCCCAAAGCACGAAATGCGAAAAAGCGCCTAGGAGCCATTTCGACATTTCAGCTATCGAGACTTCAAAGGACAAAGGGTTTCTCTTCCACTGCATTTCGAAACCCCGAAACGCGAAATGCAAAAAAGTGCCCAGGAGCCATTTCATCATTTCGACTACCGGGACTTCAAAGGACAAGGGGTTTCTCTTCCACTGCATTTTGAAACCTCGAAACATGAAACGTGAAAAAGCACCCAGGAGCCATTTTGGCATTTCGGCTACCGGGACTTCAAAGGACAAAGGGTTTTATCTTCCACTGCATCGAGAAACTATGAAACACGAAATACGAAAAGTGCCCAGGAGCCATTTCAGCATTCCAGCTACTGAGATTTCAAAAGACATGGGGTCTCTCTTTATGTTTTCAGTCTCGACCACCCTCCATGGAAGAAGAAGTTAATGAATATTGAGTGGGTGGTTGAGACCTCATCTCAACTCATAAATGGAGGGTGTGGAAAAGCCCTGGAAAAATCAGCCTGTGGTACCCTTGTATGCAGGTCCCCCCTACAAGAGCCATGCTGAGTTAAGGTGGCGTCTGACGAATGAGTTCTGTCTAGGTTTGACTGAGGAGCCTGCACATACTAATTTGGACTTTAATGTCTCAACTACCTTCCTTCTGCGAAGGTGGCGAATTGCCCTAAGTATATATGCTCAGTTTTTGTATTTATGTAAGTATGAATGGTAGAGTAGAGCTCCCGACTGTAATGTTTTAATGAAGCACTAGTTTTCCTAGCTATGTATCTATATATGAAATTTCCTTGTTTAATGTAAGGCACTTCTCTTTTTCGTATTGTTTCGATCTCATACTAAAAGGGTTCATGATTGAATGATTCACATGAATCCTCGTGACTATGTTATGATAAAGGATTTATTATAATTCTGTTATGTTCTTTTAGTGTTTTCACTTTTGAATATAAGAAGTTCTTGTGTTCAAAGTTTTCTTCTGTAGGTTGTTGGAAGCCTGATGCCTACAACAACCCTTCACATTTACTCACAGAAGTCTTCCTCCTACTCACCCTTATTACAACTTACTACCTGAAATTGAACCAAGACCTCATCTGCTTGTGCATGCCTAGCCTAGTTTCTGAGTTAGAACAATATTGTTCTGAGTTTACTTCCGTTCATCACCCTTTATCAACAAATACTGACATAAATTGATGGGCCTCAAGCTTACTCCTGCTGCAATCTAGGAGTGACTTCTGACACCAACACCTTTGCCATCTGAGCCTGTTTATGGTTTACCTATGAGTGATTATGAACCTGTCGGTCCAAGTGTATCATCCCATTCTCTGGAAAATTTTCGAGTTCAGATACAAGTCTCGAAAGACTCTATCTTAAATACCAATACTCCGATTGAGTTTCTTCCGGTAGCCGAGGTCACCTCCAAAAAATGTCATTTCTTTCCAAATAAACCTTTAGAATAAATTCTGATTCTTTTAAGGGATAGGTCATCAATCGCCCCTGATCCCGTACAGACCAAGTTTAGTAATGATAAAAATAAAATTAAAGGACAAGGGAAGCAAGTTACACAAGACGCTAATGACCTGGATTTCGAAAATAAAAGGAGTGGTAGACTTCTGTCGAGGATGACAAGGAGTTGATATCAAAATTGTGATAAACCCATTCCTACAATAGTTATAGAAGATACGATCTCTGTCGAGGATGCAATATTTGATTCCACTAGAGTGGATTCACCCTAGTATGATTTTGTTTCAAGCCTGCCTCCGTTTTTAAGGGAACAAGAAGGGTTTTTAGGAATACAGAATGATTTAAAAATGACAATGGCACAATATAAGCCTTTGAACTCAGACGATACGCACCCTTTACCGAGATTGGAACATGTGTATCGTGAAGAGTGTTTCACTTGGATCGTGAGGTACTATCAAGATATCCCTTATTTGCAAGCTCAAACTAACCAGGTAATGGCTCGAAACATAGTATTAGAAAGGGAAAACTTGGATTTGAGAGCCAGTGTGCAACAAAATTCCCCTAGAGCTAGCAAAAGATCCAGGAAATCAGGAGATATCATTATTAAAAAATCATCCAACATCAATGCTATTATGAATTCAAAATTACCAGATGCCTCTTTTTCCAATGTTTAATGGGTAAATAATTTCTTAGATTTAATGTTTTGATTTCTTTGTTATAACATTTTTTTTTTGTTTTATTAGATTAGCTACATAATTGTAGATTATGTAGCTTGTCTATAATTAGTTTAATACATTTTTTTTTTCTAAATTAAATTTCATTTTTTCTTCTCAGGTTTGAAGAGGAACGAATTGCAAGGGTTGATGGAACAAGTGAATAATTGGGAGATGCTTCAAATTTTCAAGTCTTTTCTTTAAAAACTGTTTCAAAAATATTTTGAATTATGTTTGATGGGAATGACTCCACGTGGTTTTTTGCACAACAACCCCAAACTATTGTTTCTTGGGATAGGTTTGAGACCTTTTTCTTAGAAAATTCTAGGGATTACAAATCTCCAGAAGTTCTAGTAATGGAATTGTCCAAAATGAAAATAAATTCCAAATAGAAAGTCAAGGATTTCAATCAGAGATTCCTTATGCTTAAAAATAAAATCCCTACAGAATTGATGCCTGTTGAAAACTTTATTATTGCATACTATGCTAAAGCCCTACATCATAACATAACTATATGGGTTAAGAGGTCTAAGAAAAACACATTACTATAAGCTTTTGAGGAGGCAATCCTCATTGAAAAGGATATTCTTAGTTTACAGGATAATGTAAATGTGGAAGCTGAATCAACTTCCTCTTCTAAAAAGAAAATAGAAATCCTTACCAGACCCTCCCCAAATAAAAAAGAACAAGAAACCTTAGACTTGGAAGGTTTACATAAAGCCTTTCATAAGTTATCTAATCAATTCATGGACTTACAGATATCTTCAGAAGAATCATCTTCAAGTAAAGAGAATTTTAGACCACCTTTTAGGAAACCTCTTCCTCCAAACAAACCAAATATGACTACAGAAGGTCTGAATTTTGAAGGGTTACAATATGCTTTCCAAGAAATATTAGATGGAAATGATAGTTCAGTTTCTGTCTTGCATGAAAACCAAAGTGATGCAAGTGAAGAAGAAACAACTGATGAAGAGGACTCATCTCCCCCAGTTTTCAAACATCTTTTCGACAATATTTTCGAACCTAATTTTGAAATTTTCCATAAAAACCAACATCTGTATAACACTCGTAGTAAAGTGAAAAACACATATTCACCTGAGTCAAGTAAGAATACAGCATCAAGACATCCAAAACAGATTGAAACATCATGAAATCCTATTTCCCTAGATTTAGAATATGATCTAGTTGAAGATCTAAAAAAACAAAGGGCAAATATATCGATTTTTGAACTGCTCAAATTCCCACTCATCCTACAAAAATAGTTGTGAAGTACAGATGATAATAGTAAAAAGAATGATCCTCTGAATAAAACATCATTAGAAAATGTCATAGACAAAACAAAGGATGTCGTGAACAAAAGACCACCTGAAGATCATAATAAAAAAGCACGCCAGATTCTTGCTGACGTCCAACTAGTTCCTTACTACCTCTTCTCTCCTTTTGGCTTCTTCAAGTTGGATTTTAAGATTGACATAGCTTTCCTTTAATTATTTTAGATCTGCAAGGTTTTTTCTTGAGACATCATCTTCCTTCTTTTCTTCTTTTGCTTGACTGATTTCATTTTTCAATATCTTGATTTTCTCTTCCTTTTCTTTTGTTAGATCAACAACTTTTGTTTTCAATTTTTTGATCTCTTCTTCTTTGTTTTCTAACTGAATCTTTTTCTCAGATATGATTTCCTTTTTATCTTTGAACTTTTCTTTTATTTCTAGGATATGCTTCTAATTTCTAAGCTCATCATCTTCCTTCTCCTTTTATTTACTTGACTATTTTCTTTCTTCATCTTCTCTATCTCCTCTTCTTTCTCTTCTAACTGAGTGTCTTGCTCATATATTATCTTTTCACTATCCTAGAGCATTTTCTTTATTTCCAAGACATGCTTTTGAATATTTTCAAGAAATTCTTGAGTATAGTCATGAAGATAGCTATAGTCTGATTCATTATGGTGATAGAGGTATTCAAAGAGACTCCAATCAACCTTTTGTTTGGCCTTTGATAATTCTTCTTCTTCTTCTTCCATGGAATAAATGCTAACAAAACATTCTGTTATTGTATCTGAGTCTTCTTCTTTACTTGCAGAGGAGGATTCAATATCACTGCTATTGTAGTCGAAATATTGTGGAGAGTCCTTACTTTTATTGATGGTTGAGTCTTCATCTTCATCCTTGATAGGAATGTCTTCTGTGTCTTCATTTTTTATTTGATACATCTTTTCTAATTTTATCCATAAGTCCTTCACGGATGTGCATAGTACTATGTGTGCCTTGATTATATCTGATAATCCATTAGGAATAATATTCAATGCCACTTCATTGTTCTTCCTTGATCTTCTTTGGACTGTAATTTTGGATTTATTCTTTGATGTGGTTAAGTCCCAGGGATTTCTTACTACTGAATTCCAAACCTCAGATCCTTTTGACTTCAAAAAATGTTTCATATTTTCTCTCCATGAGGAATAATCTGTTCCATCGAATAAAGGAGCTTCAATTGCAGAGAGATCCATGTGTCCACCCATTTCTTCAGGATTTTCTTTCCAATGTTTAAACTATGTTTGAAGGAACCTCCCTCTGATACCAATTGAAGAAAACACCGCCCACACTAA
>JASDQU010393722.1:162-10924 GCA_032191745.1 Picea mariana | reverse complement strand
AGACATGAGCTTCTTGAAGCCCTCTACAATTGACATAGAGTCTTCTGGTGCACCCTTTTACCTAGACAGGTTTCCTTCCCACAAGATATATATCAGTAATTCATTTTATCCCTTCCTCCATCCCTTTATCAAGTTCCTATACAATCCTCAATCCAAATTTCCCATAGCCCTTCCTCTCCATCCCTTTATCATGTTCCTATACAATCCTCAATCCAAATTTCCCATAGCCCTACCTCATGTCATATATTTTCTTTTGGAGACATCAAGAGAGTTGTTCACATGATCAATAAAAATAGAGTTAAATATGAGGAAGACCTACACATTGAGTTCCTCAAACATGGTATTCACTCTATCAACTCCAATATTGTCAATTTGTTTGATTTATTGCGTTGTTTGATCAAGTTCTCCTTTCACATGGTTCCACCATATTATCCACCCCATTTTGAAATCAAGGTTTAGTTAAGATCCTACAATTACATGACCATCATGATTGGACACACTTAAATACTTGTTATCAAATTTAGTTAAGATCCTATGTGAATGAAATAATTATTTTTTTTAAAAACCCCAATATTGGTCACTTTAGTGACTAACCTGTTCATCGCTAGTATTGCCAATTGGTCACAAACATTAGCGTGTTAGTCGCTAGAGAGACCAATGTGGTTTATTGACTAAGTTTGCCAGGGTTGTCTTGGTCACTCTTGTGACTAATATTAGTCATTTGACCGAATAACATTCGTCGCTAGCTGAACTTTTCCCTATTGTGAATAGGCTTCTTTTCTCGGTCGCTAGACCAATGAAGATCCATGTGTGGCCGCTAGACCGAAGAATGAATTTCGATGAAAAAAAATCATCTTGGTCGCAAAAATGACTCTATGCCGTCGAAAATTCGTCTCTACTTCATCGCAAAAATGTTCAAATTTAATAGTGTGTGCATGATCCATGTCCGTGATGGAATCCCTGTGATGTATGTAATGAGATCTACATCTATTGAGACAAGCTTGTCCAACCACATATCTCCACCATGTGTGACCGCCATAAACTGCTTGACACAACTGCTTGCATACTGGCCTCTGCCAAAGTGTGGTAGGTCCAACAGACCTAAAATCCCATTTTTTTCTAGCCTTGCTGTCCACTGGACCGGTTGATGAATCAGTTCCCCAAAGGGATCTACACCCATAGTATATAGGTAGACTTTCTTAGCGAACTCTGGGAACTTGTCCATGTCCATTACATCATGGTTTGAATACCTTAATTTTTCTACATAACCTAACAAATCTTCTTTTACCCGTACCCATTTTGGTATGCGCAACAAAACAATTGCGATGGTGGGTTGTCTGCGTAGTGACCTAGGTACCGTCTGCTTGTCCTTTCACTATGGTGGCTGACTCGAGGTTCCATCCTCCATTGGTCATTCTTCGACATACTATTCCGGTCGGCTAGTGACATCCTCCACTACTCCCTCCTGTGGGTCTTCCGACACCGTTGTTTGTCATTCTTCTGGCTCAACTATTTCTTCCTAATTTGGAGTCATCCCATTGACTCTCAGAGCTTTGATGGGGTTTTCTAGTTGCACTTGGATTCCTGTGTTCTCATTCTGTTGGCCATGCCCCTCTTCTGTCCTATCGATGTCCATGCCCATAGGTGTTTTCTATTGGGTTTCTTCTACCACGAGTGTTGGGTTTCCTGGTGTTGTATCCGGTGATGAGATTTCATCCACATTGACAACTTCTGGTGGTGGAGATGGCTGTTGTTCTCTTCCTTGCGATTGTGTTTGTGTTATGGTCCTAACTCATGGTTTTCTGGCTGTATGGATCGATTCTTCTTGTTTTGGTTTTCCATGGTGGTGGGAACCTATCATTCGTCGAGATTAGTATCCTCTGCAACCTCTCTAAACTTCACTCTTTGCTTATTGTTCTCTACCGCTCTCTGCCTTTTCCAACTTTGCAAGAAGATTTTCTCTCCTGTGTCCTTGCTTTGTATGGGCGTTATGTGAAGCTTGTCGAAGACGTTCACTCTATTACGAATTCAATGAACTGTCGGTACCTAAGTAATTTCCATTACTTTCCCTCACCGTCTCCAGTTGGCATGATTAATGCGGCATCTCATCAGTCATTTCCAACATTCAATTCCGCTAGCCTTCGTCACTTAGCGCTTCTTTTGATGTAGCTGAATTTTTCGCTTGTTTTTGCTTTGAACTGACCATTGGCCTTGTCTTCCTTGGGCTTGTATTCCCGAGTGTGTGTGTTCCTTTTCCTTTCGACGCACTATGCCGTTGTTGGTACCTTTTGATTGTCTGCATCTCCTACCCCCCCTTTTTTTTTCCTGCGTGGTGTTTTTCAAGTTGTGGATGGTCGACTATCCTTGTATAGTTTAAGTCGGATCTCATTGATCATCCCTCTAAGTTCTACACCTTCTAAGTCCTTCAACTTTACAACTCCCCCGTCTGTGATAGTTTTTACTTCGTACGGTCCTAACCAGTGCATTCTGAGTTTTCCCAGGTGTTGAATGGATTTACTGTCATACATAAACACTAAGTTGCTTGCCTTGAAAGTTTTCCTCTTGATATGTCTATCATGCCAAGATTTGTCCCTTGCTTTCTGAACTTGTTGGTGGAACCCTGCTAGGATCCTATATTTCTCCATGATCATCAGTTGATTCAGCCTGTCCTGTACTGCGCCTCATTCTGTCATGTTGGTAATCGAAGCTACATTCAGAATGGGCACCAAAAATTCTAATGGCACCACTACTTCTTGTCCGTATACCAATTTGAATGGTATGTGTCCTGTTAGATTCTTGCATGTGGTCCTGTATGCCCACAATACTGCTGGTATTTTGAGGTCCCAATAATCCATGTTGACATTATAGATCTTCGTCAGTGCATTCTTAAGGATTTTGTTAAATTCTTCTACTGTTCCATTTGCTTGTGGATGATATTGTGTACTCTTTTGATGATGGAATTCAAATTCCTCAGTCATAGCCTTGATGGTATTATTAATGAATTGAGTGCCTTGATCTCTCATCAAAGTTCTTGGGCAACCAAATCTAGTGATCACTTGTTCAAATGTAAAGTGTGTTGTTTTTTTTGCGCCGTAATGTTTGATTGGTGTTGCTTCCACCCATATTGTGAGGTATTATGTCACGATGATAATGTACCTTGCTCCTATCCTCTTTGCTGGTGGGTTAATTGTTACCACAAAATCTATTGCCCATTTTTCGAATACCTGCAAAGTTACCTGTGGTCACAGTGACATCTTGTCCCTTTGATTAGGTTTACCAACCCTCTGATGGACATCACATCGTTGGCAGTACTTCTTCAAGTCCCTATGAATGATCGACCACCATAGTCTTGCATGCAATACATTCTACATGGTAGATTTTCTTGCGTAATGTCCTCCTGCTATTCCCTCAGGGGATTTTGCTAAAACCCTTGATCTTTCATGTTCTAGCACATATCTTCACAAGATGCTATCTGCACCCATTTTGTATAAGTGTCATGCAATCAGCTGATAGTATGCAGTCCGAAATACCAGGTTTTTCTTCTGCGTGGTGTTATATTCCTATGGCACAGTATTGGTACTCAAGTACTGGATGATGTATGCAAAGTATTCATCGACGATCTGGACTGAAAATAATTGTGCGTCTAGAAAGTTGTCCTCTAAACTTGTAGGTTCCTCTCCTTTCATGAACCTTGATAGGTGGTCAGGTCCTGCATTCAACTTCCCTGGCTTGACTATTACTTCAAAGTTAAATTCTTGAAACAGTAGTAGCCATCGACATATTCTCCCCCCCAACACTGGCTTGTTAACTATGTATTTAAGGGATGAGTGATCTGTGAACATCTTAAAATATTTTCCCAATAATTAATGTATGAACTTATGCAGTGCGTAGACCATAGCTAGGCCTTTCCTCTCTATAGTGTTATAGTTCTGCTATGATTCTGATAGTTTTCTGCTCATGAATGTTGATGATCCAAATCTCCTGCTTCCAGATACACCAAAATATCTCCAAGTGCTATGGCTGATGCATCTACATGCACATGGAAGGTCTTCTCCTAGTATGGAAATACTAGTATTGGCGTTGTTACCATCTTTTATTTTAGCGTATCCAGACCGTGTTGAAAATATTCATTCTACTGAAACTTTGTATCTTTCCTTAACAACTTCTTCATTGGCGCGGTGATCTGCGCATACCCTTTGATAATTTTTTTGTAGTATCTTGTGTGTCCCAATGTCGCTCTTAATTGACAGACTGGTTTGGGTGGTGGAAATTTAACAATTACTGCAATATTTGCAGGGTCTACTAGTAAACCTTGCTTGCATAATATATGGCCCAATAGTATCCCAAATGGTGTTCTGAAGATGCACTTCTTTATGTTTAATGATATCTGGCATTGCCTACATATTTCTATCATCAACCGCAATACCTCCACATGGTCTTTCAATAGAATATAGACTATCCAATCGTCCAAGTAGACCTCTAGAAACTGGTGGATAAATTCCTTAAATGCAATAATGAATACTCTGGAAAATATTGTTGGTGCATTCTTCAGTCCAAACAACATGACTGTGTACTGGTAGGATCACCGTTCTGTAGTAAACATGGTCTTGTATCTGTCTTCCTGTGCTATCTTGATCTGGTGGTAGCCTGATAATCCATCAGTGAATGAGTAAACTTCATGTCCCCCTATGTTCTCCAACACTTCATCCATGAAAGGTGTAGGGAACGGGTCATGTAGGCATGCATCATTTAACTTCCTCAATTCGATGCATATTCTTATCCCGCCTTGTTTTTTCTCCTAAACTATCATCAGGCTTATCCATTCTCATTCTTCCACAGGTTCAATGATTCTTGCTTTGAGCATTCTATCGATCTCAACTTTAAATTTTTGCTTATATATTGGGTTTAGTCTGCACGGTCCTTGTCTGATCGGTCTTGCTTCATCTCTTAATGGTATATTCATTTCTCCTAGCTTTCCTGCTATGCCCTTCATTTCTATAAACTTTATGGGGAACAGATCGTTGTACTTGCGCAATAACTCTGTTATGATTTCTACTATTTGTTCATTCCAATAGTCTTCAATGCTGGCCATTTTGGGATTCTAAATTGTTCCAATATTGAATTTCTTCACCTTGATTGGTGCAACAATTACTTCTGATTCTAGAGGTGGACCTTCCACTTCTATTTCACCTTCAGCTTCCTAAATCTGGATATCACGCGGATCATCTTCATTTGGTGCTTCTTCCTGCACATTATAGCATGACAACAATTCTTTCACTGTCTGTCTATTTCGTTGTTGTTCTTCTGTTATGAGTTCGACTTCTGGTTCCTTAATGAATATCACCCCTCTTATCTTCTTAAGTGCTGCATCTATGTTGGGGTTCTCATGATCGAATGATAAAGTGAATGTAAAATTATGTTGCAATACTGTCCAACTCGAAGTTTCTCTGCCCAGTTCTTGGTCTGTATACCAGTTCACTGGTATGCCTTCTAAGGTATGTACAAAATGATGAGGCCATTCCTCTCAGGGTGTCATTTTCCACAATGCTATGCACTTCTCCAAGT
This sequence comes from Picea mariana, assembly GCA_032191745.1. Classification (NCBI taxonomy): domain Eukaryota; kingdom Viridiplantae; phylum Streptophyta; class Pinopsida; order Pinales; family Pinaceae; genus Picea; species Picea mariana. Next base: position 5,359 of record JASDQU010393722.1, on the reverse strand, counting down.
GTTTTTCCGGTGCCCCTTGTCCATCGTACTTTTGTTGCTGGTTGCTTCTCTATTCTACGCCAAACCTTATGTGCAGTAACTGCTTACATTGGTACCAATCCTTGATTGTTTCTTTTTGTGTGCCCCACCATCTTGCAGGTGTGGCCTTGAGTGTTATATCGAGTGCTAAGAGTCTCTAGTTTTCTAATACTTCATCCTCGTACTGTGCCAAGAATTCTTCTATATCTTTTAACCCATGGAAACTGGGTGGTTCCCTTATCTCCGTACCTACCCATCTTACTGCACGGTCTATTCTTGCGCATCTCCTCGTGGAAACTTCGTGTAGCCTCTGTTGCTAGTTCTCTAAACCTATATTTGATTATGTCACACATGAAGTAATGCTCCACCAACTGAGTATCCCATTTGTAGTTTGGTTTATGTAATCCTCATCACATGCAATTGTTCTATACAACTGGATGATTTACTCCAAGTCTATGCAATTAGGTTCTACAAACCTTTCCCCTTCTAATAGGTCTAATGGTGCAATGGCCCTATATTCCCCTGAATAAAATGTCATTTTCTGTGTCTTTAAATTTATTATGGCCTGGTTGTCGAATGCCAATCCAAGCTGATCAATGTTGGATATGGTGTTGTATCGTCATTATTTCAATCACTTCGAAGTCTGATTTAGTTTGCACTCCATCCATATCTACTGTCACTCCTTTTAGTATGCCAATTAGTAGAACTATGTGTTGCTTTTCTAGTTTCAACTGAACAGGTGAATATCCTAATGTGGGCTCTCCCATACATTGCCATGTCTTCTTTGGTAATACATTGACTTCAGATCCTATATCTAGTATGATATCTCCCATGTTGAAATATACAATGTTGGCATTCAACCTAAACTCCCTACTTGTTCTTCTCCTTGTATGTAGGTGATTGAATGTTTTTTGTTCTAGTTTTCCTTCTGTCTCTATGCTACATATTTATAAATATATTTTGCAATATTTTGATAGAGGATGGATCATTCAATATTTTTACACATGATTGAAAAAATCCTTTGATTGTACTTACTTGTCCCAAGGGCCGCATTCCTTTGGTATGATTCAATGACGTAGGCATCTCGTACTCTAGTACTTCCATGCTTTGTTGCGCAGTTGAATTCGACGCGGTGTCTTGCTTAAAAAATTCTTGTTTGGCTTGGTTAAATGTTTCCTTCTCGTTTTGTGCATAGAACTTTTTCCTTGGTTCGACATTCTTCTTCACCCATTGGTGATGTACTGGCTCTTGATGGACTACATCATTGCCTGTTTTAGCTCCTACATGCATAACTATGTTGATGTTTTGTCCTTCATCCCTTGCTTTGATTGAAATCCATTGAACATTCTAGTTGTTCTGATTCCTCTTCTCCTGGATCTTCCCTAGTAATGTAGGACATTCTTCCATGTCATGATCCAATGCATGATAATTCATACAAGTCACTGGTGGAAGTGTACATTCTCTTGCATAATATCCTGGTTGTTGACAATTGTGACATACCACTAGTCCTCTACCACTTCCAAATCTTCCTCTTGATCATCCTCCCCCTCTATAGCCATATCAATATCCTCTCAACGTGTTATATGGAGGCACCTGATTGTATTCAACGGTATTGTACTGAGGTTGCATGGTGTTGTACTATGGTTGCGTAGTATTATATGGTTGTTGCGCAATATTATACTGCTATTGGGCAGTGTTGTATGGGGTTGGAACTTGGTTAAACTGTGATGTGGCATTCCCAGTCATCATTTCTTCCTACACCCTATATGCATCTGATGTCCTTTCTCGCATCAAATCCATAGTTCTACAATCTTTGTCATCATGGCCCACTGACTTGAAAAAGTTGCAATATGAAATCTTTGGGACTGTCTAGTATTTCTGCATCATTGGAAAATGATATGGATCGTGGCCTGGTTTCTTAAAGATTTCGCACCATAGTCCTCCTATTGGTAATGGACTAGGCATTCCTGCTACCATATACTGTGCGAATGTTGGAAATTCGTTCTTGTGGTGTCCTTTCGTCCTACATGTGGTACACCAAACGACTTCTCGTTTGTCCTTACTTTTGTTCTGTTTTAGATGGAAAGTTAAATTCTTCAAATCCTCCTTCATCTCTTCGATGGCTGGATATGTCTTCTGGTATTAGTTTTCTTCCAGTTGCAATGCTCCCTACAAAGCCTCTGCTTGCATTTGAAACTTTTGTTGTCGCAGTGGGTATTTCAAGTGTGGTAGTAGTGAATTGACGAACATGTGCCTGTGCTGCATATCTGTCATGAGATATTTCAACTTTCCTTTCAGTCGCTTGAATCTTTGGTCAATATTGCATACATATTCTCATGGTTTCTTTCTAATTTATATCATCTCATTCATGTACTGATCCTATGAAATTGGCTTCTAAAACTCATTTATCAACAACTTCTTGATGTCCGCAATTGTTCTGGTTGTCCTTGGTGGATTGTTTGTAGCTAAACTCATATACCAATCTAGTGCACAATATCATAGTGTAATCACTAGCTGTTCAAGTTTAGTATCTTCGTATGTGATTTTTTTTGCTTCCCATAACTTCTCACATATAAACGAGTGTTTTTCCGGGGCCTCCAATGCTTCTCCTTTGAATTCTGGTAACCTGATGGTGGGATCATGTCCTATCATCCTGAATGATGAAATACTACCTCCACCTAGTGTAGATACCTGACTAGTGCTTTCTGAACTGGCTCCTCCAGTTGTTGTTCCTTGTGTATATGTACTTACTGTTGTCTTTCTTCTCTTGAAATTCGGTTTTCTAAACGATGGTGTTATTTTTTGTCTATTAGTCGCACATGGGTTGATGGGTTCCACATTGATATTAATATGGATAGGCTTGCTGCCTTCTCTTACCTCTCTTGGACCTCTCGTCTTCCTCTCATTTTTTGCGCAAAGGATTTCCTCACTCTTCTCCACAGCCCGAAGATCCTCTACCTCTTCTTCATCACTTTCCAAGCCTTCCCTCGCAACTACGACTCTCTTCTTTGTGTTCACCTTGTATTGATAGGGTAGTCCACTACGCGTCTTTCTAGCTGTCTCCATGATCTTCTTGATCTGGTCATTGTCCATCATGATTGGGTCCAAGGGTTCCTCCTTCTTTCCTTTATCCACTTCTCCTCTTTCTGTCAGTGATCCCCCCTTTCGCCCATGTACGCAGGGAAGTTTAGATGTCTGAATCCATTGTCATTACACCTTTTTTATATAGTAGTATCTTAATAGAAGTATACAACGATCTAATATACCTTCCTCGAGGCCTGTGTAGAAACTCTTGCTCCGCTGTGCTGTACAACTTCATTGTATCTACTGCAAATTCTGTTGTAAAGCCTGCTACAATACTGTCGAGCCAAAAATCTACTGCGCGGGTGAATTTGTTATTCACCTGCTGTAACTGCTCAATCTGAACTGTGGTCCACTCTAACTGTCAGATCCAGTTTGTTGCATGGTTATCCTTCAACCACAATATCCACTCCTGCAATAACTGTGGAAAATCACAGAAAAATACTTCATGCAGATCAGTAAACACATACTTCTCAAGGTATTTGCGCAGTGTTACTCTAGGGTTTATGTTATCTTTCTGCGCAAACTCCAACTCCGTTTTCTTCAACCAACTTTTGATATCTCTGTTTGTGGGATTACATGGTCTCAACATCCCCTTCTAGCGACACATTCTCACCTTCTTGTTGTCTGATTCAGTATTCTCTTGACCCGCCTTCTGCAGATCCTACATATTTTCAACAGATCCCATCTACTCAATCCTATATTGTTCCAACCGACGACAACGAAACCATTTGTTGGTTGTTATCTGAGTTTATATCTTTAACTTGATTGAACCAAGGTTCATGTCTACTGGGGTTCCAACAAAGCCTCTAAAACTATCAACCCTCCTGGAAAACCAGAAGGCAACGCAATGCACAGAGTGCACTGCACAGTCTCACCTGAGATAGTCTTAATGGGTGACTGCAATACTCAAGTGTTTGCAATCCAAGATTGAGTGGAGATCTGAGAAGTGTGCACTGAGAGTTCTATTTAAATTATTAAAGAAATATATTGTCATTCACGATTATGCATGGAATACAATCAACTCATTCATTCAACATGCTAATATCTACTTAGAAACAATAAATAAACACATGCATTCAATCACATAACACCGGTTTTACCATGGTTAACCCCCTACTGGGNATGGCAGTTCCAAAACTACAACACCGCGCGCTTACAACTCATCCTCAGTCGGGTCGAGATCTAATATGAGGCGGACTAGATCACACCAAGCTCCTCATCTTGTGATCTAACCCTCAAGATCCACCCTCCTTACTCCTCTCCAACTTGACAACTTACAAAATTAGTTTGTATAGAAAAATATTACAACTAGCCATCAAAACAAGACTCCTCCTCAAGACCCTCTATATCCGCCTCTCTTCTCCTTTTCTCTAAGACCTAGGTATCTATATTTATACGTTTCTGGCTCATCAGCCATTACAATGTATTAAAAAAAACCCAACCCTGATATCGTTAGGTCTTCCATGCATGTGCACATGATGCTCTTCCTTCCAACTTTCACTTTCCTCATGCGTGCCTTCCTTCCCAAAATAGCCTTTCTTCCCGCTTTGGCCTTCTTCCAACAATGATCCAAATTTAGGATCTTCCAATGGAGTAGTCTCATAGATATGTCTATTTCACAGAGTATATCTCTGAGACAGTTCCCATATCGTTAGAACTTTCATGCAGGTCGAAACTTAGCATACGTACTATAATTAATTTTATTCAGAGTTATATTCATACAACTGAGAATCCAATTTTACTTCTTTGCAGTGTAGGCTTGCCTGATACAATATACACAATTGAATTGATGTTGGGTTTTTGTTTCCATGTCATGAAGATTCAATCTCTGACATCTTTCTAGGAACAAAGTAACTTGCCCGACAAAGGAGGGTGTTGCTTGATGGAATGGATGAATTGTTCTAAGATTTCTTTATTTTCTGCATCCCCTTGGACTGCAAATTTCTGCACCTTTTGGTTACCTACTGATCCAAAAATAGAAGGCTGACTTGTTATGCTATGCAAGCACCCCTACTTCATTAAAATAAACTTCACAGGACCTTGCTTCATGTGTATAAAAATATGCAATGTAAACTTGTGTGTTAAGTTTATTCTT
>JASDQU010393721.1:0-10906 GCA_032191745.1 Picea mariana | reverse complement strand
ATTCGGGGGGATGGCAGAAAGAGATATGGGGGAAGAGGGACATAAGGAGAGAGAGAGAGAGAGAGAGGGAATTATTTTTTTTTAATAGGAATGTTTTCACATTCATCTTCCTAATAATGCATGGGATTTTTAGGAATGTACACGTGCTTCAGGAACACATGTACATTCCTAAAGCTCACATGCGTTATTTTCATTTATATTTTTTTTAGGCGGGGGTGAAAACTCAAGCATAAGTGTTTACTGAGTTGGTTTCCTCATATTTAGGTCTGGGATGAAAAAACTAGTGGTCCATTATTCAAATACATAAAATCATCCACTTTTATGAATACCTCTCTATATCTATGTTTGTGCATTATTTTTTCATAGGCTACAAAAATCTGTTGTTGATGAAAATACATACAGATAGAGTCGAATATGCATATTACAAATATATAATTTAAAAAAAATATATATATATTCTTTGCTACTTTTAATTTATTTATTTCTTCTTCACCAAGGTATAGAGAATTCGGTGAGGGAGTTCATTGTTAAGGCACTCCATAAGTGAAAGTCATCGGTTCGAAAACCCTGGGGACACCTCAAATCCAACCATGTTAAGGGTTGGTGTGGTCTAGGCCATGTGTGATCCCTAGGTGAATTTGGCAGCTTAGATGCCCCTAGGTCGTGCTACCTTAGCCAAAGTAGTCACTCGCTAATCAAAAGGTTTAGGATTACCAAAAAAAATAAAAAAATTCTTCGCATATATCGAAATCCTAGAATTTCTATAAATTTTTTTCGACTTAACCATTTCTAAAATGAGTTATACATCGCACTAGAAGAGATCGATATCTACGATATCAAAAAAATAAACTTCTAATCATGTTAAATCCCTTGTAGCATGCACAAATGAAACGTGTTGTAATTTCAAGGATATATTGACTTTCATAATTAAAAAAAATTATAAATTAATATCAATTTTTTTTTAAAATACTCTGCACTAGAAGAATGGGTTCTCTACAATTATACAAGTTTTTGGAATGAAATTTCATCGAGACATATACCTTATATTTTGCTGTAAAAATAACATACCAATTTTATAAAAAATCAAATTTCACATAGTTATTCACAATTTCTATGAATACAAGTTGTATATTCAAAAAGCTAATTCAATTTCCTACATTTCATATTTTTACACCATATTCAAATTCATTGTAAAATTACCTTTAATAATCCCTTCAAGTTATTAAATTCTTGTTTTTTCATGTTTACTTTTTACTAACACTTCATGAAAAACCATCATTAACTTGAACATTCCCTAAAGTATAACACAAACTCTTTGAAGAAATAAGTACTCCATAAACCATTCTAACAACTCACCATATTATTATTTAAACATAATACTAGTGTCATCCCATTAACATGTCTCCCAGTCATTATTAATCATCACATTAACATGCCTTCACCAAGCTTTTTTATGATCGCATTAACGCACCTCCCTAGTGTAATGTACCTCAGAAATCATCATAAAAAGAAAAAATATTGTACATTTATCCTTGAAAAGTTTTGAGGTCTCAAGCAAGTAGGCTTTCTGTTATAAAGCTTGAGTCTGAAAGTTTTGTTAGAGACCTTATTGTCGTTGATTGTCTTTTATACAACTTAAACTTCCTACTTGATGGTACAATAATGTATACTCCTCCCTTCACTGTTATTTAAAATCTTGTAAAAATTACCAATATTTTTCTTATTTGATGATGTCTATAACATCAACACAGATATAACTATAACAGGTCTGTTACTTCCATACTTCTAATCGAGAGGAAGATTCTCCAAATCAACACACAAAAACTCCCGAAGTTGAGAAAAGTGACCAGCATGTCAGGCTTTCGGAGTTTGGGATTTCACGAGTTCAATAGTCAAATGTAAACACACAACCACTCCCGAAATCACGAGAAGTGACCAGCATTTCGAGATTTAAGAGTTCAGTATTTCGTGAGTACAATCGTCGACTGACGATACACAACAATTCCCAAAATCACGAAAATTGAAAAACAATTTGGGATTTCAAAGTTCAGGATTTCAGTGTTTCAAATGTCAAACAACAACACAAAACATTTCCCGATGTTTTGAAAAGGTAAAGGTGGGGCCCGTAATTTGGGATTTCGGAATTTGGGGTTTCAAATGTCAAACGATAGCACAAAACATTTCCTGAAGTTTTGAAAAGGTAAACGTGGGGCTCGTATTTCAGGATTTCAGAATTCGGGGTTTCGGGGTTTCAAATGTCAAACAATAGCACAAAACATTTCCCGAAGTTCTAAAATGGTAAAGGTGGGGCCCGTAATTTGGGATTTCAAAATTCGGGGTTTCAGGGTTTCAAATGTCAAACAACAACACAAAAGATTTCCCGAAGTTATGAAAAGGTAAAGGTGGGGCCCGTATTTTGGGATTTTGGAATTCGGGGTTTTGGGGTTTCAAATGTCAAACAACAACATAAAACATTTCCCGAAGTTCTGAGAAAGGTATGGGGCCCAACCGATATCGGGTTTCAGCGTTTGGTAATGCTTGATGCAAGAACAACATCCCACAGTAATTGTCGAATCCCAAAATTCGATCAGGGTGTGGGGCCACTTCGGGTTTTCGGAGTTTTGCAGGAAAAAAAGAACTCCACACAACTTGAACCAATAAACTCTGAAAAGTCAAAAAAGGAAGAAAAAAAACATGAACAAAGTTTAAAAACTCAGTATTTTTGTTCCCGACATTATTCATATAGCTAGATTAATGAAATCACAGCATAACCTCCACTCCCAATATGCCAATCTCAACATTGATTTCACTCAGAAAACACATAAAGAAATAAAATAAAAATGAATCTAATTTAGAGAAGATTTCTTCCAGAATTTAACCATGCATAATCCTTTCAACTATCATAACAAAAAACCAATTCTATCATTTGTTCAGAAAGGGGTCACTCAAGATTAGATTTACCCTATGTTCTCTATCAGTCTTTAGGCTTCATGAATTCGAACTGATTTTTCCTACACATTATTATCTATCATAATTAGAATATGCATTACATCCGTGATTGAATCATTCACCAGGGAATGGAAATTATTTTAGTTCTGATTTAACACATACATTGCATCAGATATAAAATCATTTAGACAGAAAATGGAAATCATTCCAGTTCCGATTTAACAAATATATTGCATCAGATATAAAATAATTCAGAACAGAGAAGGGGAAGATTTAACATATTTGAACCAATTCATGGGAAGACAAAGGGAACAACCACGTTCCTCCCAACCGTAGAATAGGGCAGCCAAAATCACTTGCCTAATTCACCCCCTAGCCTGACCATGAATCCATGAGGGTGAACTTGGAAACTTCTCCTCAGATATGTCCTTCAATTCCAACAGTTATCCTCTTACTTCACACTTACTCAATAATGATCATAACAACAAGGCGATTCTGTTTCAACAAGCTCCTCTTGCCTCACACTCAATCTGCAGTGTTCATAACAACAAGAGAGCTCAGGAATCCTTTCCCATCATACTTGGCATTGTCCTACCTCCTCGCATATGCTATATATATATATATTTTTTTTTCCAGGTCTTTTCCCTCCTTTGGGGATTTTCACAGGTTTCTTAATCCCTGATTTCCAGGGGCCTCTAGTGGCCAAATCTCTGATTTTCCACTTGTAATCATCAACCCAGAGGTAGTTCCAACTTGTTCCCCACTCATGGAGTCATGGTCAACTGATTTTTAACATGGTTGTTCCATTTGTCCTCCTACAGTTAATATAAAATGTTCTGTTGTGATAAAAGTGTCATAGTCAAATAGTTAGTTGAGTCCAAACAGACCTCTGCCCAACTGTCACAATAATTAAATACAAGTATTAAATTCGAAATTTGGAATTTCCATAAATGACAAAAAGTTTCTAGATTCGAATTTGCCTAAAACAGAAATAAATTTCCAACACACAAAATGAGAAATATTTTGTTTTTGGGGGATGTCACACCTAGACCCTTTTATGACCATTCAAACATAATACAAAGAATATACTAAGATTTATGATGATTTGAACATAATACAAAGATTAATATTAAAGCATATGTAGACATGGACGTTGAAGAAAACGAAAACGATATATTCGTTGGAGAATAAATGAAAAAAACACATGACATGGAAGAGAAAGTGACACATAGAAAGGGTGGGATGTTGCAAGTGTTGGAAAGAAAATGGGAATAATCTTGTTTTATTTTATTCAATTCAAATATTCATCTCTTCTATTGAACCATTGATTGTTTCTCCTGGTCAATATTATGGCTCAACTCCATTTTCAAAATACATTTCTCTCAATGTTTTTGTTTATTATTTTGTGGTGTGGTTGCCTATGTTTGGATTTGTGTATTATTTTGTGGTGTTTCCTGTTTGAAAAAGGAAATGGGTATCCTCGGATAAAAGAATCCTTTAAATAAGAAATAATAAAAGGGAAAATCAAGTATTTGAGGTGAAAACGCTTGGGAGATGGAAGCTATGAATTATTCTCAATCTTGGTGTCTGCACAACAATTAACTTTTGAATTCTAGAATCATGCTCCAAATAGAATATTTTTTAGGACTTGCACACAATCCAAAATAGATCAAACATTTCTATGAGGAAATGCACCAAAGGTTAATTTGTAGTTTTCTTATTTATCTCTGCATGAATTTTCATGGACAAACACTATGATTTTGATTCTGGGAGTCTTTGTATAACACTTGTAGTTCAAGAATATTAGTACCTGTTAGCAACAAAAAGATCAACAAATGAAAGCAAGAAGATTAGATTAGATCATCTGCGGTATGTATTATATATATATTTATTTGATATTTATCATTATGAAGTATCTTTAAAAGAAATATTAAATTAGGGTTTTCTGGGGTTTTCTAGTTTGTCTAAATAACATAATCATGTCCTTCCTTGTCAATACCTAGTAAATTAGGGTTTTCCTTTGGTATCCCCTTCTCAAGGTCGAATTCTACATAAATTATAGCATAGGTAAACATGTGGTCGCTTGGTTCTATTTTGTCAATATATTTCTCCAAAGAGTTTCCTATACTTCCCATGATATCTTCATTCTAGAAATTTAGCAGAAAATGTGGTAGTCTTACCTAAACAAGGATCTCTGTGGGAATGCCATGTTCTAGACTTAAATTAGGCATTCAAAGATTCAGGTGTACATGCCTATTATTCCATTAAAATAAGGTCCACTCTCAAATATTAGATCCATTTCGTCGTTATGTTCAAAGTGAAAGGTGTAAAAAATGATTTAGATTTCCTTTGATCAAGGTTTTCCAACTTTTTTGTATCCAGGTCCTGAGTTCTCGTGGGGATGGCTAGGTCCTAGGAAAATGGATAATCAAACCTTTAGTTTTCATTTCCAAAGCCATGTTCCAAAAAGTATAAGTCGGAATAGGGATTTTTGGCACCTCGTCTAGTTTCTTAATAAAATGAGAGGGTTATGATTTGGACAATTTTCCTAAGGATTTGATTAGCCATGAAAATTGACTTTAGGATCTGAAGGGGGTGAGGTGGTCCCTCTAGTTGAGGGATCCATAGTCGTAGGGTTTTATAGTTTCGGTTAGAGGAAAGATTTTAGAATCACATGTGCTCTTTAGTAATGGATTTGAATGATATTTCTAATAGTTAAATTTGTTATTTTTATTGTTTTATTTTGATTTTTTTCAATTTATTTCTTTTAAGTTTTATGCCAAAAAAATTAAGGTGTTATTTTTTCATTTAAAAAAGAATTGTTTATGGAGATTTTTTCTCAATTTATTTATTTATTAATGTAAATTTAAGAAAATATTAATAAATAAATTTTCGGGTAATACCAATTTTTGATTTAGGAGTCAATTTTAAGTATTTTCTTTGCAATGGTACGAATTGTCATGGCCATGGTTTCATCTAAGTCATACTTTTAACTTAAAAAATAAAAGTGGTGCTACTAGAAGCAACTCTTTTCAATTTGAGGGTCAATGTTTCGCAATGGTATCAGTGGTCAAGGTTGTGATTTCAAACAATTCACAATTTTAACCACACCCCCCTCTACAAAAAAGAAAGGTGTTATTGGTAGCACCACCTATTGATTCAGGTGTTGATTTTAGTGTTTTTCACCCAAAAGTATGGGTTTTTTGGGCCATAGTTCTCGTTTGAGGTTATAGTTCTCATTAAATCGGTAACTATGTTACAATAATAAAATTGGAAGAAGCACGTAAACACCAAATAGAGGGAGAAGACAAGTGATGAATCTATTAAATGAAATTCATGGACAAAATGTTACATGCATTCATTAATAGAAAAAACAAATCATCATCACTATCTGAGGGTCAAAACCCTTCCACAAAATATTTCAGATCGTTTCTTCTCTTAGTCTCGATTGGGATTACAATAGGCTCATGATATTTACTTATTTATATTTTCCTTCCTTCTTTTTCTTTTGGTACATAACATTTTCTCCATTATCCTCTTCACAATTTTTCTCTACCTCAACACTCTATATCCTCATGACTAGATTTTGATCATCATCCTCCCCTCATGCCTTCTCCTTCCTTCTCTTAATTCTTCTTAATTTCTACTAACCCAACGCACTAAATTTTTAACAATCAAACATTGGTAGGATCCACTCCTTAGTAGCACATGCCATGCTCAACCACTATTTTGATCCTTCCTCTTCACCTAAAATCGCTTTATATGTATCTCATGAGCTTATTATTCTTTTGGATCAATGTGTCCCTTGCTACGTGCCATATTTTGGTGGACTATGAGACCTTTGCATTCCCTTTTTATCTTCCATCTCTAAAGACAATGTTCTGATCTTCCTCACCATTAAAATGTGTATCTATAATAATTACCATAAAATGGGTGTTAGTGCATCGACTTTTCAATTATGATTGAAAAATTAAATTTCCTGTATTTTTCATTTACAAAATTTGAACTAATTAAATATTCTTGAGGATTATTATGTTTCTTTAAAATATAGTGATGCACAAATAAAGATGTTTTTCATTAACAAAATTTAAATTAATAAAATAAATTTGATTTAATAAATATTTCTACTATGACTCTATTTTGAAATATAATGATGAGTAAATATAAGATGAAATATAATAACAAATATCTATTTCTAAATATAATCACTCTTTCATGTACATGTAATGGTGTATGAAAAAACATAAATATATTTAATACATGATTTATTAACAAAAATATTTTATTTTCAAAAAATTAATAATAAGGATAAAAATTGTGATCAAGAATTTATAAATATAAAGTGGAAAATAATTCTTATTTAAATGAAAGATAAGTAAATATGAAATTTACTAAATATATTTAAATATATTAGGAAATATATTTTGAATATCATGCTTGGTTCAAAACATTAGAAGATCAAAGCTTAGAACTTAAGTAACTTTCAACTTATTTGTCAATTTAATAGTTTTATATTGAAATGAATTCAAAAGATAAACAATAGTAAATCTTCTTCCTTTCCAATTAGAAATAGAATTTAAAAGATAAATTTTAAGTGACTTTCAACTTATTTGTAAACTCAATAGTTTTATATTGAAATGAATTCAAAAAATAAAAAATTAGTAAATCTTCCTTCTTTCCAATTAAAATTAAAGAGGAAAAGAAAAATATATATAGAAATGTACCTTCAAAAACAAATTCACCCCAACCATGAATCATGAATGGCATATAATAACTTTATGGTAGTACACATTTTAAATTTTAAAAAGATATCATGAATTTATTTAAAGACATAAATGAAATTTAAAAATAAAATTCATGAGAACTATGAATTGTTTATAATTATTTTACAGTTGTAAACATATTACAAATGTTAAAAGAATGTGATGAATTTATTTAAACAAGGAGATGATGTGCATATCTATTTGGATTGTACGTTAGACATGTGTTAAGTTTAGCAACTAGACAATGTTCACATTCATTTGGATTGCACTATTGATGTGTGTTAAGTTTACATATTCTATCTTAAAAGGGTATTTAAGAATTAGTCTAACAAGTGATGATCTTCATATCTAGTAGATTGTACATTGGACATGTGTTATGAATTGAAAATAAATGATGCTAAATTGTAATGAACTTCATGCTTAATCCTAGATTATTGAAAAACCAACAAAAAGTAGGTCATTGCTAAGTAGACTGCTAATCTCTTCTTTCAGTATATTTGGGTTCACTTTGGGTTTCCCACATCCATTATCTTGGATTGAGATACTCGATTCCTTGGGGATTTTTGGACAATCTTGTGGAGAATTATGGCCACCAAGTTGAAGAGGAGCACTGCTTTCCATCCACACACTGATGGACAGACAGAGGTTGTAAACCAAACACTGGTACTTTTTCTTCGAGTTTACTGCAACAAGCATCACAAGTTATGGGATGAACAAATACCCTATGTACAAAATTATTACAAGTGAGCATTACATTCCTCCACTTAATGTTCTCCTTTTGAGACATGTTTTTGGTACCTCCCTAAAGTTCCTTTGGACTTGATGTATGGGAGAGATGTCAATTCAAATGAAGAAAGAAAATAGGACATAGCCCACAAGTTCATCCATAGGATCTAGCAGGTGCACCAGGAAGTCAGGGAATAGTTGGAGAAAAATCAAGCACATTATAAAGCTCAGAATGACAAACACATGGTTGATCATCAGTTCCAAGTTGGAGACTGGGTATGGCTTCACATCAACAAGGATAGATTGAAGGGTGAAGGAAAGAAACTCAAACCCATTCGTTATGGACCCTTCACTATTTTGGAGAAAAGTGGTACCAATGCTTTGTGTCTGGATCTTCCACATTATATGCAGATTTACTCAGTTGTAAATGTAGAGAACTTGAAACTTTTTGAGCCTCCCATGGTCATGGATCAGGATGAGGAAGTTTCTCTACCTTCAGTTGATGAGTTTTCTCTTGAGTACTTGGATGAGTTAAAGGAATATATCATCCTAGACAAAAGGATGAGGACTTCACACAGGGGTGATGTTGATTATCTTCGAGTAGGCTTAAGGGGCACACATCCAAGCAAGGAAAAGTGGATTGAGAGGATAGGTGAGGGAACTCTTCCCTCACTTATTTCTTGATTGATGAAATATTTTGGTGGTCCAAGAAGCTCTCTTTGGAAAGCCCTGATCCAAAAAGTATCCAGATCAGACTAAGGACAAATCATAACTCGTAGAAGCAACTCAAGAAGCTCAGAATGGCCTCAACAGATAGAGAAAGAGAAAAAATTCAACGTTCTAAAAAATCAGTGAAAATGACATCATCGTGAAGAGCATGTCACAATATTTCCAACTGCAAAAACAGATCATCATACGGAGTTATAGATCAAAAGATATTTGCAGTCAAAATTTGGTCAACCTAGCCCAATCAATAGGGGGATCAGTCAACATCCATACTGCTAACGTCAACATCAGTACAAATGATGCCCACATCTGTATGAAATACATGGAATGTGTAGGGGGTGACATGTGTCATGCTAAAATCATCATGGTTACGTGGTAAAACCAAAGGTTGCCACGTGTCACTCATATTTGGAATTTCTGGTTCATTTCATGGACCAGTAAAATTGTGCCACGTGGGAGTCCATACATTCATGTGACAGCTCGTACAGTGATGTGGAAGGCTAAGTTGGCAGACCATACACTGAGATGGAAGGATGATTATATAGTGGTTGATGTGCCCAATAGTTGGCTTCCACGTGGCAGTGGGAAAATGCCCAATGATAACCCAAGAATGAATTTTCAAAAAAAAAATATATGTAAAAGATTTGGCTGGTCTTCCAAATCCGATGAGACCCCGCCAAATCTAGCGCCAACATATTTACATATAACCACTACTAACTCTAGTGTAACAACCAAATACCAATATATGTATATGTTACAAAAAACAAGCCAAAAGGGGAGGCCCGCGGGCTCGACCCTCGGACCTCCCCCTTTACCCACGCCTTAACATATGCTTTGCTAACCATATGGCTTACAACCTCCATTGATTACAAAGTCATACTTTTTTCTTAAAAGGTGAATCTACCCAGTTTGCAGGAGGAAGGCACTTGAGGGTACATACCGACATGAATTTCGAGACAGTCTCAACTTTTATTGCAAGTTGTAGGGAACGAAAGCTGAGACATCGTTTTTCTTGGGCTCAGGAGTGCCAGAGTCAGATCAAAGCATGGAGACAGTCATTTTTGGGTAATTTGATGCCACAAATTCACTGGTACTATTTGTTTTCTGATCTGAGCAAAATGTCTTCAACTTGATTTCAGAATGAGATATACTTATGTATTTTGCCAACTTCTTTTGCTGAGTTAATAGAAAGGCCTACCCATTTGAGAGAAAGACCCAGAGACATAGTCCACTAGGGATGAACTTCATTATCAAGTTTTTGTGCTCATATTTGATGCTTATGTATCTTCGTTATTGAGCTTTTCCTTCTTTAATGTTGCACTTTAATTTATGCTTATTTAATACAATTCTTTATAAGTCACTCGATGAAAATATATTGGATCAAGGGGGGAGGGAAGGAAAAGAGGAGGGAGAGAGAGTGTGGAAATGTGGGGTGAGGGAGGGAGGGAGGAAGAGAAAGAGATGGAGGGTGAGAGAGGGGGGGAAGAGTGTAGGAAGGAAAGAGGAAAGAGGGAGGGGGTAGAGAGTGGCACAGAGGGAGATAAACAGGGATGGGTAGACATAAAGATAGTGATATAGTAAGAGAGAGAGAGGTTAAATAAAAAGAGAGATATGTAGATAGGGGTGCATTGACAAATGGGAGAGAGAGGGTGAGTGAGAGTGTGAAAGAGAGGTAGAGGTTAGGAGGGATTGAAAAAGAGAGTGAGGTGGAGAGGGGTAGATTTATGAGAGAGAGGGGGGAG
>JASDQU010393715.1:0-10920 GCA_032191745.1 Picea mariana | reverse complement strand
TTTTTCATCATCATTTTCTCGATGACCTGCCCTAATGTTCAGTCTATAGAATTCCTCAGTTTATTCTTTCACTGTCATCAACTTCTGTCTCAGGTTCTGCATTCTCATGAACAGAGTAATTTGATAATCCCTGGGGATAAATTTCACCTTCATCTTTGCGATCATTCTATCCCAGCTCTTGATCTTCTGCTTTCCCTTGTAGTGTCTGTCAGCTTGTAGTTCATCCCACCACAATGCTGCATGTCCTTTTAGTCTTGTGACAACATGCCTAACTTTCTTGTCCTCTTCGACTTCTTCATAGTCAAATTAGGTGTCGAGAGCTCTAATCCAATCTAGAAGATCTTCTGCATCCAAGTTTCCCTCATAAACTGGAATGTCCATCTTTGCTCTTGCACCCATCCTGGAAATAGCTCTAATCAAATGTTCATTTGATGCATCTTCGGCTGCAGCTTCCTCTTCACGTTCAGCCTCGAATTTCCTTTCGAAATCACTCAGATCCCCCACACTAGCTGTACGCCTTTGTGCTGTCTCCATGTCTTCGAGTCTTGCTCGGAGATCACGCATCTGTCTCTTCATTTCTGGATTTGTCGCCTGCCTGCCTCTTCTTCTCTTCATTTCCCTATCCTCTAGGTCAGGTGATTGTCTTTCTCTCCTTGGCGGCATGGTGAATTTTATTCCTTCTCTTCTATAGAAAGAAAAGAGTCTTTCTGCACTCTAATACCAAACTGACGGCAACGCGGCCAATTCACCACCCATAGGTTGGAAGGTCCACATGCGCACACAGGATCTTCTTTTCCCTCGGCACGAAGAACACTAATCGGTCCTTCTATTTCCCTATCGGGAAATATGCACCCACAGATCTCTTCCCTTGATCCCCCTTTCTTGACTTATTGGGGAATTGGAACTCACGACTTCTCGAGTTCAAAGGCCAGTGGTCGGTTGTTGGTCTTACAAATTCCCGAACGCCGATACAAATCCACACTGACCTCGCCCTTCTCCTATCGTGACATCTCCTATCGCGATTTCACTACTCACGATATCAAGCACTCGGTTCTTCGACTCTCGAGTCCCGATGTGCCAAAATTCTAATCAGCTCGCAGTTTGACTTTTCAATGGTCACGTCTCCCCGTCAGGACTTCAAAATTTGTGAGATCGCAAATCCTAATGTCCAATGCTCGGGACTTCTCACTACGAAGCCCTGATAACTCATGCCACCTGTCAACGTTACCAACTCTTATGGCCCCACACTATTTACGTAGCTGTCGAGATATCGCGTATCACAATATCGTGATTCCCGTGGCCAAATCTTCAACTCTTTCCTCACAGAATCCCGATAGGCGATTTCGTGAATAATCCAATGGCCCTGGCTGGCTTGGATCAACGACTCTATCTATCCTGAGCTTTCCACCCTTTGGGAATACCTGCAGTATCTCCTTTGCACCTCCACAAGATCCAACGATCCACGGAATGTCGCGAAATCTACTTGGAGAATTCTGATTGTCCTTCGTTCCTGATAAAGTCTATGAAATGGCTGAGTGTTCCTCCACAAAACTCGTCCACCTGCGCATAACTTACGATGCTTCTCACCAACCTTAAGGTACAACTTCTCTGTGTCGTTATTCAATAGACTCAAAGGTATATCCTTCCTGAGCTTTTCTCGTGGCTTTAAGTACTCCTGGAACCCTCTTGCACGCACTCCTTGCGGCAAACCTTCAACCAGGTCTAAGTGTTGAAGTCTCTTGACTCTGCGCACTCCTGGCAGTAGCAGTCTTCGATTTCTCTGCTCAAAATCGCAACCCTGAGTCTTATCTTGGCCTACGCACTCCTTGCATGGCTTCTATGTTTAATTTCACTCTTGGGTGAATGAGAACAAAAGATAAACTATTTGAGCTTTCTGTCAACGCACTCCTTGCAGACGGCTTCAACTGCACTCCTTGCAGGAATCCTTGCTCAAACAGAGAAACAATTGAAACTCATTCTCACTTCCTCTCAGACTTCAATTCAATCATGAAATCGTATGCACAACATGACAACAATGCATAACAGGAAATAAACATTCATGAGCATATCATTCAGCATCGATACACAGAGAATAACACAAAACCATGAATTTGAACCAAATCTTTCTATTAATTCAAATGTCTGTACATGGGTGTTCTTCCTCAGCTCTCTACGTGCTCTTGTTCTTCCTTGATAATAATACAAATGCACAATGAGGGTGTCTATATCTTGTTTCCCCCTTGCGCTCTAAACTATCAAATCTAGAATTAAATATTCTATCTACTTACATTAACTACTTTAAATGCCTCCATCTACCAAAGGATGAGAGCAATCCGCTCAAGGTCCATTACAATATACAAGTGTGCCTCATTAAATTATTACATTTAAAGTTTGGCGCAACAAATTCAAGGGAAATATCGAAAATGTTGGCTGGCTTGTCCAGCTGTCTTCCACTTCCGTGCTGGCTTGCTTGACGTGGGCGATGCTCCTACATCAATCATGAAGATGCACAGGTCATTAAAGATTGAAAAAAATAGGCGCAAAACAATTTTAAAGAAGATTGACTCTTTATTTTGTAATCCTCGTAAATAGTAAAAGCAATCATAAGGATCTTTTGATTCACAGGATAGCTTCATTTAGTTATTTCATTGTAATATATAAAGGATAGTGAACAATAGAGAGACATCCAATAAATTTATCCAAGAATTCAGACCTCTTAATTATTGACATTCTATGCAAGCAATCCCATTGTAAATGATTTACCAGTTATGTAATTAATGAAATCCTTGAGAGTTTTGATCATCTTTGTGTACTGATGTTTTCGTAGCAGTACCTTCTGAAGACTGTGGGCCTAATCAGAAGGAGTTACTATCTCATCTGTAATCGTATCAATTTTGTTTCAGTTCTATGATTTGAATTTCCTTGCATCAGTTAAGATAAATTCGTGAGTGTGTTGATTCTTTTATGAATTGGTTATGTTGTTCAATTACAGAGGATAGATGTTTCATTTGAATATTGTTGATTATTGTTCCATTTCCAATTGGTGTTAGTTTATCGTTTGAGAATTCCTTTGATTTTCACATTTTTTGTTCCTTTCTCTTAATTCACATTTGTTGTTCATTTATTAAATATGAAATATATCATTGTTATTTTCCACCAGGTTAATTAGTCATTGAGAGATTGATTCATTAAGTGTTTTTGTAGATTAAATTAATGTTCCTTAGATAGATGAATTCAATAAATTGATTGATGCTTTGATTTATGGTGTGTTATTGTTCAAATTACAATTCTGTTGAGTGAGTTATTAGTTTCAGAGTTTTTAATGAATGTATGAAGAACTTGATTATTGCTATAAGTTAGATAGACTTAGATTTTCTTTAACTGAATGATCTACACGATTTGGACCTCTAAGACTATTTGCATAGACTTTGCTGACATTCTTGAGAGAAAAGACAAATCCTCAGTTGATAAATTAATGTCATACTAAGATTGTTTTTAGGACATCTTTAGAGCCCAACATTTTGGCTTCGTTGTCGGGGAGAATGTCTAAGATAAAATAGGTTGTGTCTCTGGAGGATGAGGTATTGAAAACAGAAAGTAAGAACCTATGTAGGAAACAAGTAAAATGCTTGTGCCAACACCTACTTTCAGCTGATGCATAGAGGTTATATAGGTGCATAGAATTCGTGTCTGTGTGTATGAATAAGAAGAAAGAACCTAAAAAACAAAAACCCCCACCAGAAACTACAAAATCCCAAGGCTCAATGCCCCTTGGAAGGAGCACTTTCATAGATGAAATCATCCAAAAATTTGAATCTCAAGCCGTGATTGGACCTCGAAAAGGTTCTACCCGAATCCCTTAAGCAACAAATTCACCAACTGCAACACATGCTGAGGTTCATAGTGGAACTGAAGGGACTCAAAAATGTTTCAAAATACACATAATCCACCTTTCAATCCTTTAGATGAGGGAAATTCTTGTAATTTGAAATAAGGAGAAGGGGAGACCAGAGGAATTGTTGAGGCAAACCCACCACCACCTGAACCTAGATCTCTTGTGATTCTGATAGGAGAAGGAACACATGAAATCCCAGATATAGGTAGCGTGATTAAATATCCAAGGGACCAATTAATCATCCACCTCGAATAGAACACCCAGACCAAGAAATACTTGAAGGCTATTGGCATATCTTCGACCAAATGGCACAGCAAAATTAACCGCAAACCCAAACTTCCACTTTGGAATATCCTATAGTTGATCTGGTTGCTAATGCCCCAATGAAATCCATTCCATTAGAAAATCTTCCAACCTTCAATGGATTGATCTCAGAGGACCCTGACACATTCTTATTCAAGTTTGATGTCCTGTGTAGAGTCTATGACTACACCTATGAACCCCAGAAACTAAATCTATTTCCTTCCAATTTGAAGGGAGAAGCTTTACGATGGTTTATCGGATTAGGGGAAGGAACTATAAATTCATGGAATGAAATGAAACAAGCCTTCCTTACGAACTATCAAGACTACTGTAAAACTAGGGATTTAAAGGATTAAATATTTAAGATGTCTGCAAAAGAAAATGAAACACTAGAAGAATATGTTGAAAGATTTCAATGTAACCTACAGAGATCGCCTTATGGTACACTACCAGGTGAGTTACTTAAAGCCACTCTCATAAAAGGTATGAAGGATGAATGGGTAGAAAAATTGAATTTAATGGGAAAATGTGATATTTATCAAGAAACATATGATGACATTGTCCAATTGTGCACCATGTGTTCATGTGGAAGTACACGAACTGGATCATGAATACGAGCTCCCATCACCAGACATAGTAACAATACTGGCGGGAGTGTCACTCGAGCATAAGTTGGTAATCTTTTAGAAAATTTTAAAACAGACATTTTGAGTACTCTGACTACACAATTGGATGTTCTACAAGTTAAACAGAAACAAAGAGAAGAAAAGAATTCATTGGCCATATTTTGTCCACGATGCAGAAGGAAACATGGTTTGAGGGAGTGTCTCTTGGGTGTGGTTCGAAATTGTGTCATTTGTGCCAAAGACCATGCAACTAAGTAATGCCCATCACTCCTAGGACTAAAATATGTATTTAAAGAAGCATAAGAGGAAACAAAACAAGTATATATGATGGCTCAACGTCACTAGTGGGAAGCTCGACCCCCAGGTATGCTACAAGATCCTTTTTCTTTCTTTTTTGGGAAGTATAATGAGCAGCATAATTATGGAAATGCATGGAAGGGCCAACCATTTGATAACCCCACCTGGAAGTCCCAACAATATCCTACTGCACCCTAGCCAAATCAACTAGTTGCTAATCCTACTTAGCCTAACCTGCAATACCCTACCCTATTTTGACATAATTCAATAATAACCCATATTCTTCACAGTGAACTGGCACAACTACCCAAGCCCCCAATTGGAATCAAAACCGGAAGCACCCCATGGGAATGACCAATCAACCCATGGGAATGGCTCCTGAAGCTCAGCCCACTTTACAAGCTCCACTTCAATTACCCCAAAATCCTCAACCTCAAATGTGCCCTCAAGTACCATCTCAACCCAACCTGAATACTAACAACAAACCAGTCCATTTCGTGGAAATTGTTGAAAATTTAGAAGGTGGAACAAAATATGTCAGGTGTAATGAACTTCAGTTGAGATCAGGGTGTGTAATTTCTCCTCAGGAAAGAAACTTTCATCAAGAATAGGAGAATGAGAATGATATACAACCAACAATAAAACCATTGACTGTGGTCATAACAGAAGAAAAAAAATAGGGGGAAAACACAGTCGAGCAACAAAATCCTCATGAAGACATAATTTATTCTCCCCCATTTTCCAAGAGGCTAATGATAGAAAAACCAACTATATATCCTAACTTTGATATCATCGAGGAACTAAAGAGTCTATGTGTTAAAATTCCACTCCTACAAGCTTTGCAAGATATTCATATTTATGTAAAAACAATTAAAGAATTATGTGGGAAGAAGCCCGTACAGAAAGATAAGAATCCATCAATTGTTCATTTGGTACGAACTTTGTTCGATTTTATTATAGGCAAGAAAGAGCCATTCAAATACATGGACCTAGGGAATCTCATGGTAACGGTTCAGATATAGGGTTTTTTTTTCCAAATACACTATTAGATTTGGGGGAATCCATAAATATTCTGACTACCGAGACTTGTAATGTTGTGGGTATCACCTCCTCCAAACCTACTTCAACTATGTTAGAATTGGCTGATAGATCAGTGGTTAAACTGGTCACATTACAAGACATAGCAATCTCGATCGACTCTTGGGAATACCCAGCTGATTTCCTAGTTATCAACCCAAGAAGTAGACTCGATGGACACCCATTGATATTGGGATGACTATGTCTAGCAACAACAGATGCATACATAGGATTTCGCACATGCAACATGAAAATTTCTAGAGGAAGTTCTACAGAGAACCTTATCCTGTATCCTCCAGCTAAACCAAGTTTTCCTATCATACATATGCAGTTACAACCACGTAGATATCCAGAAGAAAACCTATGATCTCCTCTCACATTGGAAGAATCTCTTTGTCTCAAAAACCAACTGGAAGATGATGTGATCAGCAGATTCATTAGCAACCCAACTATTATAGGCAACCCAACTTGTCAAATGCTAAAAGTTGTTTTATATAATGAATCCCATGGAGATCCTTTGGAAGAATTTATGGAGCAACAGATTCCCACTACTCTTGTCCATAACAACATTTCAATTGAAATTGCACCAGGGAGATTTTTGAACATTAATGCCAATTTGAATGAGCAACAACAACAAAAATTGATTCAGATCCTTTCTAAATATCAATAGGATTTTGCTTGGGAGTATCCTGACATGAAGGGAATTGATCCCCAACTTTGTACAAATCATATCTATATTGAAAAATATGCCTGACCCATCTGACATCCCCAACGAATATTGAATCCTCATCTCAAGGATGTTGTTGAAGAATAATTATAGAAACTATTGGATGTAGATTTCTTATATCCTATTTTAGACAGCTCGTGGGTCTCTCCACTAGTAATCATCCCTTAGAAGAATGGGAAGTGGTGAATCTGTGTAGACTACAAAGAACTCAATAAATCTACCTAGAATAACCACTTAACCTTACCTTTTATTGATCAGGTCCTTTATACTTTAGCACATAATCATTTTTTCTCCTTCTTAGATGGAATCAATGGTTATAATCAGATTCAGATTGCTCGAGAAGACCAGGATACAACTACATTTACATGCCCCTGGGGTACCTTTTCATATCGAGTGTTTCCCTTTAGATTATGTAATTCTCCAACAACATTCAAGAGAGATATTTTAAGAATATTTTCGTATTTAATTAATGAAGGACTTGAAGTTTACATGGACAATTTTACCCCTTATGGCACTGAATTTGATCAAGATTTAAGCAATCTGGAGTAGGTAATGGAACGATGCATTTCTACCAGGCTATGTTTGAGTCATGAGAAATGTCAAATGATGTTGACTGAAGGTGTGGTACTAGGAAACTATGTTTCTGCAAGAGGAATCAAGGTAGATCCAACAAAAGTAGAGGCAATCCTTAATATTCCTACACCTAGTACACAAACTAAGGTACGTAGTTTCCTTGGCTGTGTAGGATATTATCACAGATTCATAGAAAAAATTTCAAGAATAGTTGCACCTTTACATGCTTTAACTGGTAATGTGGAATTTCAGTGGTGTGACAAGTGTGATGTTGCATTTACAGAACTCAAAAAGTTAGTTTCAACAACACCAGTACTGAGAGGACCGAACTAGAAATTACCATTTCACATATCTTCAGATGCATTGGATATCGCCATAGGGGTTGTCCTTGGACAGGAAGAACACAAGAAACCTTATGCTATTTATTTTATTAGAAGAAATCTTACTCCTACTAAATTAAATTACACAGTAACAGAAAAATAATTTGTAGCTGTTATACATGCTATTAATAAATTTTGCCACTATATAACAGGCTATCCATTTATTCTGTATACTAATCATTTTGCTATCAAATATTTAACCAACAAACCAATTAAAAATGGAGGAGTTACTCAGTGGTTGCTGCTATTGCAGAAATTCAAAATCATCATTAAGGATCGATCGGGAAGAGAGAATCTTGTTGAAGATTTATTTTCTCGTGTACCCAAAAAAGATAACTCTTTGATAGTTGCAGACCAATTTCCATATGAACACTTGTTTGTTGTCACTATTAAGATGCCTTGGTACACTGATGTGGTGAATTATCTGGAAGCTGGGAAATTACCAGCACAACTGTCATCAAGAGAAAGGAAACTAATCGTTCGTCGCAGTAAACTGTTCACCTGGATTAGTGGATATCTTTTCCAAATAGGGTCTGATCTTCAGATCCGAAGATGTGTGAGAGACGATGAAATTTACGATGTCTTGAAGGTGGCTCATGATGAGCCCTGTGGAGTACATTTTGCAGACCGCAAAAATGGGCACAATTTTTTACAGATGGGTTACTATTGGCCCTTGATATTCAAAGATGCAAAGAAGTATATCCACGCCTGCGACAATTGTCAGAGGATGGGCCAACCAGGCCAAGATGATGAAATTCACCTACAAGCACAAGTGGTGGTAGAACCTTTTGAGAGATGGGAACTAGATTTTTTTGGCCCCTTCAACCCAAAATCAAACCAGAAAGATTATATACTAGTTGCAATAGACTATATTAACAAGTGGGTAGAAGCAGTAGCCTTGTCAAACGCAACTGAGGAAGCAATCATTAAGTTTCTCTTTGAATTATTTATATGCTATGGATTACCCATGGAAGTAATCACTAATGGATGGTCGCAATTTACAGCACATAGAATCAAGACTACTCTGCACAATTATCACATTAAGCACAAAGTCACTTCCCCATATTACCCACAGGAAAACAGACAATTGGAAAGTACCAATAAATTCTTGGAGGCAATATTGACAAAAACAGTTTCGACAAATCGTCAAAATTGGGCAGTGAAGCTTCCAAATCCCTTATGGGCCTATCGCACAACATGGCATAAAATTACTGGCTACTCTCCTTTTCACATGGTCTTTGGAAAAGAGCCTATCCTTCCAATTGAATTTGAGATCAAGATTCTAAGAATGGCCCAGGAAATTGGATTGGATCTTATGGAGGCACACACATAACACTTACAACAGCTCAATGAGTTAGATGAAGCATGCATGTTCTCCCTTCAATGCACAACTTTTATTCAGCAGCAGAGAGCTAGCTGGAATGATAAGCATATCAAGAAGAAATCCTTCCAAAAAGATGATTGGGCGCTTCTTTATGATTCCATATTTCAGGATTTTCTTGGGAAATTACACACAAGGTGGTTGGGACCGTATGAAATCAATAAAGTTCATGATAATGGGACTGTCACTTTAGTTACCATCGATGGGTTTGGTTCTCCTTTTCTTGTAAATGGACATAGCCCACGACTCTACCATCATTTGCTTTCAAAATAATCATTTTGCCAAGAAGTAAGTAATGATCCTATTGTTCATATTTTAGCTGGCTCGGGAGGTAACCCAACAACTTCAGTTCCATGAAATTGTTGTCTTTCTAGCACTCTACATATTGTATATAGTTTTCTTTAAAGATTTGATTGAATTTTTAGGTTTTTTATTTTTCTAAGAAAGTCACTATAGAAATATTTGGAGAACAAAAACTAGAAAAGATGACTATAATGAATATAATTAGCACTCTTTTATGTTCCTTATTCAAACTTCAAATTTCTCCTGTCTCATTTTGAAAAATCTATTGAATATAAATCTTGTTTTACACAGGAGATGAATATGTCATGTTTCGAAGAAAAAATTCGGGTGACTGCACTAAAAGAATGTGCAACTATAGTAAATAGAAAATGAATGCATAAAACTAACAAACCATCCAATAATTTGATCATTGAATAAACATACCCATAAATGTTAGGATATTTAGACACTTAGGAGTTAGTTAATATCTATTTGGTTTATTGTGACATTAGGTAAAAGTGTGTTTTCTAGTGTGTTTCTTTAGTATGCATTAGTATGAATTTGTAGTTAGGAAATCCGATGGCCACGATATGTTCCCGACATAGAGTGATCCGACGGTTCATACTCTCATCGATATTAATGACCATTGATCAGTAGATTAACACTTGATTCGTCCATGATCTCTATTTAAATACCATGGAGGGTTATTTTCCGATGATCAATTGTGAGAAACTATCTTCTAAAATCTCTCTGTAATCTTTTTCTTTGCATTAATAAACTGCTCCAAGTGGTCGCGTTGGCTGGGGTCGTGGATGTTTCCCTGTAGGGGTTTTACCACATGAAAACATCAGTGTACTGATATTTGATTTGGTTATGTGAGTGGTTACTGAAGGTGTTCATCCTCTATTGGAATACCTGTTTTTTTGAACATGGTATCAAAGCATGTTTGAAGACTTGCTCCTATTGTAGATCGAGATCATGAAGCCGAGTTGTCTCATCTCCATTTTATGTCATTTTCTCACATTTCTGGGCTAAGAGGACTATTTCATTGCATCCGAAGCACTCGTTTCATACAGGAACACTTTTCATTTCACTCGAAAAGGTTTTTGTTTTCCCAAGATACGACCATTACAGTTAGATCCAGACGTATAATGCCTCAATACACATTTTTTTAATTTCTGCAAAGTTTTATTTTGGTTTTATTTCAGTTTGTATTTTTTTATTTTCGGGTTGCTACTCTTTTAGATCTATGTATGCTCTTTTCCCCGTTCCTTGTTGGATCTCGGCAAATTAGAAGCAGATAGGAAAAGGTGCATCTTCCGGGTAAGCTAACCGAGATCTAACCCTTGTTGTCATCGAGAAACAAATTTTTTTCCTTG